>JARHVA010000936.1:500000-707500 GCA_037957365.1 Torreya grandis | reverse complement strand
GGTTTCCTAAAATCTAAATGAAAGATATAATGGTAGTTTTTAGTTAGCTATGTTAATAATAGGTGATTTTTTAGGAAAATATATATTAAAAAAAAGTTAGTAAACATGACATTTTGGGTTGATACATCATACCCATTATTAAGAGATAAACATAATATGATTGTAAGGATTACTAACCAAGATTATGTTGATGCACTTAATATTCTCCTTGTGTCACTAGGGGACAAGGGGAAAGCAATGAACTCAATTTTAAGTCCTAGAAGACTCAGGGATTGAGTTGTTTATACAACTACAACTAAAAATAGCATAATAACAGAGATATGGTCACCACTTATAAGTTTGCAAATAGACCCTACTGTAGGGATAAAAAATATTATGTAGTGAAATTTTATTCTTACTAATATTTATGAAATTGTTCTAACCTTTACCAATTATTGCCAAAAATACAAATGAACAATGGATATTTATAGAATGAGCTATGCCAATGTGAGTCATGGGTAGATCCAAGGTTAGGCAAGGTAAGGTAGAAAATAAGGTTTGTTTAAGATGATCAAATGTACCAGATCTTCTAACTTCTATGACAAAAACATATAAAACTAATGTTTACCGACTCTAGTGTATTAATAAAAGCTAAATAAAAATATTTGAAGCTTAAAAGGAAAGGAAATTCATATATCTAAAAGCATAGTTTTCATAAAAATACTCATTCATAGTAAATTACATAAGCACATTTAGTTTTAGATAAGATGAAAATAGAGCAAATATACTAGCAGATTTGTTATCCTAGTGTTAAAATCAAAATAATAGATGTATCTATTGAATGCTATTACCAAATTAATTAGTAAGAAAGAAACCATTAGTCATCTAAAAGCATGATAAATAGAAAATACAAAAATACATAATCAAGCACTTCAGACAATCTCTTGAATTCTTGGCTCTTTTGTATTAGTTCTATCATAACTATGTATAATTTACAATGGAGGGAATACCCCTATATATAGGCCTAAAAAATTCCTATAAGAGTACAAGTGGGCCCATTAAAGGGTGCCAAAATACAACCAAGTGGCTAAAATGCTACATATACAATGTAATATTCTAAATTCATAATTTCAAAATAAAGTGGAATATTCTTTAAGGTCTCAGAGGAGGTTGTTGGCCAGCTTGTTGTTGCCTCTATTTCTTCTTTACCTCTTCATACACACTTTTGTGAAAGATAGTAATCCTGATCTATCTAGCCAAATATAGGATCATAGGTCAGAACAGATCAGGTGTTTCCTAAATTAACCTACCATGTTCTGTAAGTATTTGCCTCAGTGATTCCTTTATGGCCTCTTCTCTCTCCAAACTTTGATTATAAATTGCCATAATATTCATTACTTCAGTGTCCATCTTGGCCTTAGCTATGTCCTGATGAAACTTAGAAACAAATATCTTCATTTGGGCCCTAAATTCTTGGTCATCCATGAAGGTGTTGTCAGGTTTGGTCACCCTAGTGACCATTGAATCCCTCAATAAGAGGGAAATCTTAAACTCAATATTTTATAATTTTGTGGTTACATCCTTAACCTAATCTATCCATCTCTTCAGTATCCTTCTCCTATTCATAAAGATGGTTTGTGTTGGGATAATATCCTCAAGTGACAACACTTGAGTTTTGAGAACTTATTCCTTCTTGAAACTCTATCTAATATTGCTAACTTGGCATCATAGAATGCAATATTTTGATCAAATTTAATGACCACATTGTATTGCAAAGTCCCATCTTCTTTTCTCCTCTTCATGACTTTGTATAAATTGAAGACATTGATTACCTGAATAGTAGTGTTTTATGGCACTATAGGTAATTCTTTCTCTTTTAACCTTTTTATCTCTTGTTGCATGCCTTTCATCAAGGCTATTATGGATTCTACATGGGCCTAGACTATGGACATAGGGTTCCTTGTATATTCCTTCACCTCTTCAAGGCCAACCTTTATCTTCCTTGTCAAAGTGAAGAGGGAATCTTCACTTTCATGGACCACAGTCAAGATGGATTGTGGTTGCTTAACTTGCCTCCTCACTACCCTATTCATTATACATGTGGTAACATCAAACCTCATCCCAATTTGAGGTGAAAAGAGGATTACTTAAGGCTTCTCTTTCCTTGCTACTTGTATGATGTCTCTAACCCAATTTTGGGAAATAATAGGTGTTGGATTTGTTAAAGGTGGTTTTAATGGAGGTTCTTGAGTAAAGGCAAAGGCCAAGGCTATAACAAGAATGTGTAAGCTCATTGGGCCTATTTTCTTAAATGTGTCAAATAAGGATTTTATAGGGCCCATGTCAAGAATGAATGAAGGAAAATTTGAAGGCATTCTTACCTTAAAAATTTTAGTAATATTGAGTGGATTTTGAAAGGTGAATTACTTTGAAATGGGTTTCAATGGCCTCACAGGCATAGGAGAACTAATAGTAAGTGAGGCACCTATTATGGCTAAATAGGAAGAAGTAATTTTTAGAGTGACATGAGAAATAAAATGGGGGAAGGTGAATCAGAAGGAAGTAATCATTTTGATCATGCTAGTATCGACTAAGGATTAGGTAGTGGTAACTATAGTTATGCTTATTGATTGGGGAGTCAATGGGGAAATAATAATGGCAAGAGTAAATGTGGAAGAAGAAAAAGTAGAAGTAGATACATTAGAAATTAGGAAATAAGGCAATGGTGTTGTACTTATAGTCAGAACCTATGCTCCAAGGGTAGACTAAGGTGTGTTAGTAGTAATAATCCCTTAAGGAATTGATGGAGGAAGTATTTCCCCTCTCATAGTAGTCTTGGGATCCTTTCTCCTCTTATATACCTTTTCAATATTCCTCCTAGCTAGTGCATACAATTATTCCATAGATATCTCAATTATTTATTGTAAATATTCAAGGTAAATGGTAGTAGGATCAAGTTGATCCAAGATTTGGAGATAATCTCCCATGGTAGATGTAAATATTAATGTATGCCCTTGATGAGGGCTAGGTTGGCTATTAGATCCTCCTTACTTAGAGCTTGGAGGTAGGCTTTATCCACTTGAAATGGTGAGAGGTGGAGGTTTGCATGGCTTATTCATAATAAGGGGAACATTATCTTCTTCCTCATATTCTTGTCCTTCCTCATAATCAGCATTAAACATGATCCCATGAGTTGGTGGTCGCTGAGGCTTTATAATATCTTCCTTCTTGTTTTTCTATCTAGCCTCATCTCCAGCTCAATATTCTTCTTGGCTATGTTTTTTAGGAACACCTACTCATTCATATAATCCTTATATATCCACTCATGGACCTATTTTTGATGCTTATAATTCATTTTTATATCCTTCTTGAATTTAAATAGATGTTTGGCAATGACATTGTTAGGGACTTAAGGCCTGAAGTGATCCTTAGGCAATAGGTAAGAATCCCTATGCCTAGCAGCCACAATGATATCATGCCACTTTGTTATTTTGGTCCTCCCCAACTCGTAAGGGACCTTTTTGGGGACTATATTCTTCTTATTTTTTAAGACACCATAAATTCCATGTAGAATTTTATAGGCCATCTCTTCCTTATCTAAATTCATTATCACAAACCTTAGTAATATGAGAGGAGCCACCATTACTCCTTCTACCCTAATGACTATGTAGTCTGGGTACAAAAAGTAGCTACCCATGTCTCTTAAGGTCTACCTAAACTATAGGAAAACCCTCTAAATCTCAAACTCAATGCTATTTATAGATAATTTGGTAGAAGTCTTATGCAATTATTCTAATGTTGTGTCTAAAGCAATGAATGTGCATTGTAGAGAATAGTTAAGGCACAACATCTCATTGCTTAGGGGACCATGAATTTTGACCTGATTATGTAGTTATGTTTATGGAATCTAACAAGTAACTCATCATCAAGAATGGGGAACCATTATTACAAGTTTCATTCATAGCATATATCAGGTTGTTGCTGATAATTTCCCTAAGTGGGGGAATTCGTTGATCCTCTAAGATTATCTCCAATAGTAAAAGAGTCCTTATGTCTATGTCACCAATATATGGATTGCCAAATATTATATTAAGGAGAGTAAGTTTGATCCTAACTCACTTACTAAATTTATGAATAGGTAGGTTCCCTTGGTCACCCATGAGAACAACTCCAATTGGGTCAGTCACCCATGAAGCCAAGACCTTCTCTGGGGAGTGCACCTCATACCAGTTGTCAATGATGGCCTAGTTATAGTTTATTTATGGTAAAGGTAGGTGATATTAATTATCAAATTTTGGTCCTAATATGAAAGTGATAAGGATCCTTTGAGACATTGATTTGAGTAGTTCATCCTCACATCTCAACCTCCTAAAGATCTTGTAAAATAGGTTGGCACATGGCATGACCTCTAGCTTGGTTTTGGCCTTGTGAAGACTAAAAGCATTGATGGTGAGGATTTCTAAATCTAATTTAATTATATGAGGCATTATCTCATCCTCCTTAACATCCTTAGATGTCTCTACATTGATGTATATGATATTATAATGTAGGTCATTAGATGCTATGGCTTTAGGAATGAATCTCATGTCTTTAAAAATAGCTAAAGTACCATATTAGAATAGGAAGTCATCATTTTAGAAGTAAATGTTCTTACCTAGAGTGATGGGACCTACCTATGTCATGCATTTCAATGTTTTGGGTAGCATTCAATGCCTTTTTGGTATCCTCCTGAAACTATCAAGCTTCAACAATGGTGGTTTGGAGTGCAGTTTACAAACAACTTGAGCTTTATCATATTGTGAGAGAACAAAAAAAAAGATTAAACATGTATAGATTTTTAAATGTGAATGGAAATAGTCTTGATTATGTGTAATTTTGAAAGATAACCCTGATTAATTCAAATTTGATGGTGATTCTAGTTCATGATGTATTAATGAAAAACTTGTCAACTTTGTATATATTTGAAACAATCTTCAAACTATTGCTTTTAGCACTTAAATGCACTATAATATAAATTTATCCTTAATTCACCTTTGATTTTCCATCAATTTTAGATTTAAATCTATATATATTTCTACCCTTTGACACATGAATGCCACCTCAGATCTAGATGGGTACTTGCATGACCTAAATATGACCCAACTACCTAGTCACCTCAAAGTCTAGACACATGTCACCTTTTAATTTCCTAGTGGGCTCTTAAAATGTAGCTTAGTGTGATGAATCATTTGTATCTTACCATGTGTCATATTTTAATTTGTGGTGAGCTCTTGGGTAGTGCCTTTTAGCTACAAGACATCAAACATGAAATGAATTAAGAATTCATTATTTTTTATATCATTATGCTTTGCTTAGTTAAGGATGGCTTAGGCATTTCTCTACTACCATATAGGCATCCATAACCCTGATAGAGATACCTTTGGCTCCACTTCGAGCCTTCCTCTACTACCAACCAATAATCCATAGCCCCGATAGATATTTCCTAAATTTCCATTCATGGAATATGAAAGTAGTTTATTATTTCACTTCATTGGTGTATCATTTTTTCATACCTACATTCATAAAATAGAATGTTTAGGAACCATAATTATCTAGGTGTAAGGTTTTGTCAATACATAGCTTAGATGTAATTCACTTTCAGATATCAAGTTCTGCCTTGGAAATTTACTTTGTGAATTTAAGTGAGAGTATGATGGTCCACATAGATTCAAACTTTAGTTCAAGAAAATTTTCAATCATCTAAACTATATTATAATCTTAAAATGACTTAGAATTTTCATGAGAAAACTAACTTTGAATTAATCCTACCTAGATTTTCTAAATTAAAACATTTTTAAAGGTTTCTAAACTTTGGATGACCAATATTTAAGACCAGCAATCCCTTCTTCCCATTTTCAAGATCAGATGAACATAAATCAAGCAAAATAATTCTTGTATAATGGACTTATTACTAAGCTACAACATATAATAGGAAACAAACACAACACAATAGGAAAGTGAAGCAATAAAGGAAATAATAGAAAGGAAAATTAGGAAGGTGAGAAATAAAATAATAAGAAAGTGAAGCAAGAAAGGAAACTACTCTAATTATACCTACTCTAACTCTAAACAAGCTTATTGTCCTTCTATAATTTGTGATAGAGTGGTAGAGAAATAATGTTTCATGTACTGCCCATTGACTAGCAAGGCTAAGTCATTCCCTTACAAGTCCTTGAGCCTAAATGCATTTTCACCTAGTATTTCTTCCATTTGATATGGTCTAATAAAAAAAAGAGTGAACTTGTCATGATGTCCTTTATTATTATGGGGCTTTTCCCATAGTAGGACAAATTTTGATATGCAAAATGCTTTAACTTAAGATCGCTTATCAAACCATATCTTTAAAACATCTTAATGCTTGTTTAAGTTTTTCAATGCTTCATCTCTAGCGTCTTCCATTTAGAAGATGTTTAGTATTTAGGATTGTACTCTTTCATCATATTCCATATACTCAGTCATAAACTCATCAGTGGGAAGCTTCAGTGTGATAGGAAAAATAGGTTGTTTCCCATAGACTAGTAGGAATCAAGACATCTTAAGCACCTATTTTTATCTCATTTTGTCTACCCATAAAGCATATTTTAGTAGGGACTACCATTCTCTAGGTTTCTTTTTTACAGACTTCATGATGACATTCATTAAGTTTTTGTTGGTGGATTCTACAACTCTATTATCCCAAGTGTAGTAGTTTGAATCAAATTTGATGGCTATTTAATTTCCATACACCCATTTAGTGAATTCAACTGATGCAAAGGATAGGCCATTATTACATACTAAATATAGGGGCATCCCAAACCAAGTGATAATATTTTCTTTCAAGAATTTCATGATGTCAATTACTCTACTATTCTTGGTGGCTACTGCTTCAGTCACCTAGTGCAATATTATATGGTAATGAGTAGAAATTTATGTCCCATTGAGTAGTTAGGATTGATCACTACTACAAAATTGAGGCCCCAAAATGCAAATGGTTTCAATTCAATCACTGGTTGTAAAAGCATGGTTGACTTTATCTCTTAATGATCAAACACTTGACATTGGTGACATGTTTGCACATGAGCATGGGCATATTTGAATATTATAGGCTAATGGTAGTCTACTCTCAATATCTTATGTGTTATGGTATGCCCTAAAAAGTGACCACTTCCCAATTTGTCATGGAAATTGTTTATGATTTCAATGGCTTCAGCTTTAGAAACACATCTTAAATAGATCCCCTCATAATTATTTCTATAGAGGACTCCCATTTTGATCATAAAATGAGATGATATCAGCTTAAGGGCCCTTTTTTGCTCCCTTTTAAGGTTTGGTGGACATAATCTATGCAATAAATAATGAATAATGTCCTTGTACTAATCACCATCAGATACTTCACTTGATTCAACCTAAAAAATTTCAATACATGGATTAGTATTTACAATAAGCTATATTAGACCTTGACCTCTAACGAAATTATCAAATTTTATTTTTATGTCATATTCTTAGAGTTTGGTCATCCACGTCCCTCTTTATTATCTAAGATCATTTTATGCCAACATCAACTTGACAGTCAAATCAAACACTATGGCATAAGTCTTATTCCTTAGGATGTAGTGTCTAAAATTCTTGATAGCCTTTACTAGTGCATAGGCTTCCTTGTATAAAATAGGATAGTTAAGCTCTACATTATTCAAATTAATGCTCATGAAGGCTATGGGGTGATTATTAACATCCTCTTCTTGTGTCAAAATAGATACAATAGTTTGATCAGAAGTAAAAGAGTATAGATAAAAATCTTTGCTAAAATTGGGGTGATCTTTGCATCCTTAATGTCTTAAAAGGCCTTCTTTACTTTAGTAGTCCATTCCATCTTAACATCTTTCTTAAACATGGTGTTGAGTGGTCTCATAATCTCTACAAAACTAGAGAAATTTTCTTACAAAATTGATCTTTCCAAATAAATATTTTAGATCTTTTTTTCTATTAGGGATATCTACCTTTGAAATTGAATTTATATTATTAGGGTCAATAGCCATACCTTCCTAGGTGATTACATGTCCTATAAGTTTACCTTCAGTTATATAGAAGATAATTTTCTTGGGGATTAAATAAATGTCATACCTTCTACACTTCTCCAACACTTTTTATAAATGCATCATGTGATCTCCTCTATTTTCAAAAAAAATATATTAGATCATACATGTATATAATGATGCACCTACCAATTAATCCATGTAATTCATGGTTCATTGCTCAATAGAAAGTTTTTCTTGCATTGATAAATATGAATGACATTCATTTATATACAAACATTCCCACTTGGTGGTGAAATCAATTTTCATTTTATCATTCTTATTCACTAGGACTTATTTGTAGCCTAAAAAACCATCAAGGAATGACATCATTTAATACCCACTCACTAATTTAATGACCTCATCCAAAGATGGTAAAGGATAATTGTCCTTCTCTAAGGATCTGTTCAAGTTTATAAAATTGACATAGAGTTTGATTTCTCCATTCTTTTTTTAGACTAGCACAATATTGGAAAATCATGTAGAGTGTCATATGGGAAATATTATCCTTGCATCTAGCAATTTCTTCACTTCATTATAAATTAGAGGTTCCAAAACTAGATTCACTAGCCTTTATCTTTGCTTGAAGGGTTTGTAGGCCTATTTTATGGGGATAGTGTGAGTAATCACACTAATATCAAATATTTTAAGGTCATAATATGACTAGGCAATGCCATTTTAAAACTTGGTTAAAAGGGCAATGACTTACTTCAGTTCTTCATCAGTGCAAACTAAGCCAAGGTTAACACTTTGCTCATTCCTGGGATTTCCCAAGTTGAATTAATTATACTCTTTTCTACTCACCTTGGGTTTTTTAATCTTTAGTTCCTTATTTATTTGAATCAAACATCCTTTTCAAGGAGATCATGCCCTTGGGTATTTAGTTATCCTTGAGTTAGATCACTCCATCCTCATTGTCCTTTGAAATTTGTACAAAAATTTCATCTTGTTCATCAATAATGTGGGATTTGAATATGCCAGTATTACACATGAATTCAATTATTTTCTTATCATTATCAAAGACTTGGAAGTGATTGATGTTGTATAACATAGAATGACATGAAATTATTTCCATAATAAACTCCTACAAGTTTAAAGGCTCTAGAGGCACTAGGTTTGTTGCTACTAAAGCTAGAGCATCTACCAATTGGTTTTGATTTCTAGGCAAGGAAACAATATTAAATGATTCAAAATACTTAATCAAATACCAAGATTTAAAATTATACTTTCTTAAATAGGAAATCGTACACTGATATCTACTTCTAACCTGATTAAAAATTAATTTAGAATCATCATAAACTAACACTTCTTTTACCTTATGTTTGATTGCAAATTGAAGTCCTAAAATGAGAGCTTCATATTTTGTTAAATTATTAGTAAAGTGAACTATAATATATAGGAATCTAGATAATATTTTCATATGGGATTTTTTATAATAATCCTAATGCCAAAACCTTGCTTAGCTCATGCACCATCAAAATGCAATGTCTAAGGACATTTGCTTTCTTCTTTCACCTTATCATTTGCAATAATGTTAGTGGCTTCTAAAGTGTAAACACCTAAGCTAGAAGATTGGTAATTTACCTTTTCATTCTTGGAATTATATTTAGTAATTATGTATTTCATTTTGGGTTCTTGATTGATCCTAATTTGATTGGGGATCCCATGCCAAGGTAGCCACATGGAGAATAATCAGTGGACATATATCCATTTAGGTATTTATTCTAATCATGACTCAATAATAATCCATAAGATTCAGGTATGTCAACAACTTGAATGTCAATGAACTTCTAGATTTGGGGTTCATGAGTGAGCTGCATGTGAATATTCAACAATTGGCCTACCATTTTCACTCTTGATTTGTCTAATTACCCCACTACCTTCTTTGATTTGATTAGGTTTAAACCCAACTTTTCATAGATTATTAAAGGCATAATGTTAGCTGAAGCACTAAAATAAAGAAAGTAATTATGAAGATTCTTACAAATAATCCTCATAGTCAATAGAAATAGTAGAACTTCATTCTTACTCTTATATATTCTTGCATTTGCATGAGCTAGTTTAGTGTTGTTGGAGTTAGGATTTTCATTCAATGATTTGAATAACAAATCATGATTTTTAGTGATTTGCATAAGTTTAAGCAATGTTATGTTTGCCTTGATCTTCTTCATATCTTTCACTATGTTGTATCCACTTTTAGATGTTGTGTAGGGAGCTTCTGTTATTGCCTAACTTTCCATACCTTTAAAGCATAGAGGATTATTATCTATCCTACCATCAAGAGGTGTATCTATTTTATTAGGTGGGGTAGAAGTTGTTAAAGGTAGGTTCTAACCTTTACTTCTCAAGGCATATTTTCCCCTCTAGTATTTGCAAAGCATGTATTTCCTTGACATTGTCTTCAAGCTCATTTTCATCTTGACTAGGAAAGTCATAGGTCTTAACCATGAGGACTGATTTTAAATCTCTAAAAGCATCATTGGTATTGTTAGATCCTTTATCATTACTTTTATTAGTGGGATTCATCTCAAACCCCTCCAATTGGCTTTGAATGGCTTCAAATTCATGATAGAAGTCAACGTAGTCTAGTTCTCCATGTCTGGTGGTATTATGCACTTGGCACAAGTTGGGCAAGGATAACTCACAAATGTTGATTTTATGAAACTTGCTCAAAGGGGAATCACTATTATTATTAGACTTATTAAAGGTATATTATATCTCTAGAAGTTATAATTTATATTAGAACTCTCACTAGTATTTCACATCTATTTCTTGAGATCCAATAAATCATTAGCAAGTTTCTAATTGGTTCTCTGTATTAAATCTAATTATCCCTTTAGAGGTTCTAATTTCTTGTTTTAAGTTACAATTTGAACATTGGTTTTATTTATGGTCACCAAGACATGACCAATATTGTTTTGGAGGTGTACTTCAACATTCACTTAGTTGAAGAATCCTAGCTATTACTTGGGTTTAGTATGGCTCAAAGACAATTGGTTAATCACTGGAAATTGGTTTAATATATGCATGTTCTAATTCATGTTGGGTATGACATTTAGATTAGGCATCATTGGGTCATTATTTGGTATAGAAAAGGCAAGATTCCCATATGAGTGCATTTTCTCATCAATATGGATGGCTTCAACATATGCTAAATGCAACATGTTAATATTCAATGCTCTTCTTAGGAAGAAAACTATCATTAGGTCTAAGGAATTCTTGTATATTTCCAAAGACAAATCATCTATCCACTTATAAGGTGGAGATGTTAGGGTATTCATCTTTTGAAACCTTATGTTGAATGTTCTAATAGGTTCTTTTATGTCCCTTTTGAGGGTGGTAAACTATTGGTACACAAATCTTGGGTTTACTACCTTATCAAATTGGGAAATAAAGGTATCATTAAACTAACCCCATCCTATGATGGAATATTTTTTCAAGTTGAGGAACCAATCATAAGCCATGTCTCATAATATAAAGGGAAAGAGATGGCAAGCCACACCCTCATGGATCACATTAAGTAGCCTCAAATATTATTTAAAGGACTTGATATGATCTTTAGTGGTTATCTACCAGTGGGGGTAAAGAGAGGCAAATATTTCTCTAGATTTTTTTGTAGATCATGCACAAATCTCATTGATGGATGAGCTAACTAACCATGCCATGGTTAAGAAAAAGAGGTTGAAAATTTTGGTTATATATGGGATTTGGCTATGTCCTATACTTCCTATGTTTACCTTTGTTTGCTTTATCTCTCCTATGGGTTTTTAGGGATGTTAAAGGGATCTTAGGTTCAGATCGAGATTTGGTTCTAATCCTAGGCAATTCTAGGATGTAGAATAGAAATTAAGAGAAAAGGAACTTCAAAGATAGCTTCAAAAGTGTCAAATAAAACAAAAATCAATTAATCTTTTATAGAAAAGCCTTAGATCAAGTAACATTACCTTGATCTTTGAATATCCAAGCCTTAAAACTTCAAAAATTTTAGTACTTGCATAAATAATGTTAGTTCCACACTCATCTTGTAAAGATCATTGTTAAACCAACATTTGAAACCATTTATATGACTAATTTAACAATTTGAGAGTGTCTAAGAACTTAAAAACATCTTTCAGCACAAAGTTATACAAAAGTCTACTTAATCCAAAATAATTACTACAATTGTGATCTTAAATGCCTAGATCTAGTATAAACTAAGTCTCAACAATCAATATTTACTCAAATTCTTATAAATATCTAGATTATTTAGCAAATTTACACTAACCTTTGCAAAGATGATTAAAATAACCATGAATATGTTTAAAGAGAGGGGTATTTAACCTATATTTTCACAAATTTAGCCAAATATCTAGGTTATTTACCAAATTTTCACAAATAAACTCTATCTTTGATGAAATCCTTCAAATAATGCAAAGATTCATGTAAATAATGTAGATATTTAGTGTTTTTAAAAAATATTTGTATAATTTCAAACATTTATGCATATATTTAATGAAGTAATCTATAATTTCACTAAGATGCATGAAAGTAATTGCATAGAGGCCCTCCTTCTAGCACCAACTATTTCCATTCCTATTGATGCACTTAATGTGATCGTTGTGTCACTAGGGAATGGGGGGAAAGTAATGAACTCAATTTTAAGTCCTAGAAGACTCAGGGCTTGAGTTGTTTATATAACTAATATTGGAAATAACATAATAGTAGAGATATAGTCACCACTTATAATTATTCAAGTAGACCTTAATATAGGGATAATAGATATTATACAATGATACTTTATTCTTACTAATCTCTATGAAATTATTCTAAGCTTTGCCAATTATTTCCTAGAATATAAACAAATAATGGATATTTACATAATGAGCTAAGCTAAAGTGAGTCATGGGTAAATCCAAGGTTAGATAGGGTAAGGAAAAAAATAAGGTTTGCTTAAGATGATTAAAGGTACTGGCTCTTCTAACTTCTATGACAACAACATATAAAATTGGTGTTCACCAACTCTAGTATATTATTCAAAACTAAATAAACATAGTTGAAGCTTCAAATGAAAGAAAATGTATATATATAAAAGCGTAGGTTGTACAAAAATTATTCATTCGTAGTAAATTCATAAGCCATTTAGTTGTAAATAAGATGAAAACAAAGTAAATACACTTAAAGATTTATTACCCTAGTGTTAAACTCAAACTAACAGATGCATATATTGAATGCCATTACCAAATTAATTAGTAAGAAAAAAACCATTAGTCATCTAAAATCATGATAAATAGAAAATATAGAAATACACAATTAATCACTTCAGACAATCTCTCAAATTCTTAGATCTTTTGTATTAGTTCTATCATAACTATTTCTAATTTATAATGATGGGGAATACCCATATATATAGGCCTCAAAACTGCCTATACAAGTTCAATTAGGCCCATTAAAGGGTGCCTAAATGCAACCAAGTGGCCAAAATGCTACATATACAATAGAATATTCTAAATTCAAAATTTCAAAATAAAGTGGAATATTATTTAAGGTCCCAAAGGAGGCTACTAGCCAGCTTGATATTATTGCCTCTATTTATTTTCTACCTCTTCCTTCATCCACACTTATGCACAAGCTAAGTAATCTTGATCTATCTACATAAAATCTAGGATCATAGGTCAGAACAAATTAGGTATTTACTAAATTAGCCTATCATGTTTTGTAAGTATTAGCCTTGGTGCTTCCTCTATGGCCTCTACTCTCTCTAGCCTTTGATTGGCAAATGCCACAATATTCATTACTTTAGTGGTCATATTGGCCTTAGCTATATCTTGTTTGAACTTAGAAATAAATATATTCATTTGGGCCATAAATCCTTGGACATCCATGAAGGTGATGTCAAGTTTGGTCACCCTAATGACCATTCCATCCTTCAATAAGAGGGAAATATCAAACTCAATCTTTTTTAAGGATACAGTTACATCCTTAACCTGATCTAGCCATCTCTTTAGTATCCTTCTCCTATTCATCAAGATGGTTTGTGCTAGGATAATATCCTCAAGTGGAAAGAATTTGAAGTTTGGCAACTTATTGATTCTTGTAACTCTAGCCAGGTTTACTAACTTGGCATCATAGAGTGTAAGATTTTGATCAAATTTAATGACCACATTTTATTGTAAAGTCTAATCTTCTTATCTCCTCTTCATGACTTTATACAGGTTGAAGAAATTGATAACTAAATTAATTACCTAAATAGTAGTGTTGTCTAGCACTATATGTAATGATTGATCTTTCAACATTTTCAACTCTTATTGCATGATTTTCATCAAGGTTATTATGGATTCTACTTAGGCCTAGACTATGGACACATGGTCCTCTACATATTCCTCCACATCTCTAGGGCCAACCTTTCTCTTCCTTTTCAAAGTGAAGAGGTAATATTCAATTTCATGGGCCACAATCAAGCTGGACTATGGTTCTTCAACCTAACTCCTCACTACCCTCATCATTATACCTATGGTAGAATCAAACCTCATCACAATTTGAGGTGGAGAGAGGATTACTTGAGGCCTCTCTTGTTTTGATACCTATATGATGTCTTTGACCCAATTTGGGGTAGTAGTAGGTGTTGGATTTATTAGAGGTAGATGTAATGGAGGTGCCTAGGTAGAGGCAGAGGCTAGGGCTATAGAAATAGTGTCCAAGCTCATTGGGACTATTTTCCCAAGTGTGTCAAATAAGGGTTTTGTAGGGCCCATGTCAAGAATGAATGAAGGTATCTTTGAAGGCACACTAACCTTAGTAGTTGTAATAATATTGAGTGGATTTTGAAAGTTGAATTGCTTTAAAATGGGTTTTAATGGACTCAGAGGCCTAGGGGAACCAATATCAAGTGAGGTATATGTTTTGGGTACTTGGGAAGAAGCAATGTTTGCAGTGGCATGAGTAATAAAATGGGGGAAGGTGAATCTCAAGGAAGTACTCACTTGGATCATGCTAGTATCAATTGAGGATTGGGTAGTGGTAGCTTTATTTTTGCTTATTGATGGGGGAACCAATGGGGAAATAATATTGGGAGGAACAAATGTGGAAGAAGTAAAAGTAGTAGATGCACTAGCAATTAGGAAAGAAGGTAGTGGTGTTTTAATTATAGTGGTAGCCTACGATCCAAGGGAAGCCTGAGGTATGATAGCAAAACTAGTCCCTTGAGGAGATGATGGAGGAGCTGTTTCCCCTCTTATAGTAGTCTTGGGCTCCTTTGTTAGAATAATTAATCCTATCTATTTTTTAATAAATGTCTCAAGGTGCTATTAACCTTTGATTGACATAGGTTAGTTACTTGGGGTATTCCCTAGGTGTGATTAGTTGTGTTTTGAGTCATAATCCCCTATAGATTAGGAGATTTAATCTCACCTCTTGTCTTATAAATAAACACCTCTAGTAGTTCTTTTATTAATTTAGTTAATGCAATTCATTCCAACTTTAACTTGGTATTAGAGCAAGAAATCATGAGGAGTTTTTTTTAAGCATTGGATATTTGGTGGAGATTGAGAGTAAGATTTGTGTGATCCTTGGATGCATCACACTACTCCAATTTTAGCCATCTCAAGCTAAAACACTACCAAAATTTTGGCTACTTTTATAAAAGGAGAATAGTTGTCTTGCAAGCAATTTGTTTTTTATTTTGAATTTTTTTGACAATTTATACATTAATTCAGGCTAGAAAGATTCATATTCAATCATTTATTGACATTTTTTAATGAGGGTTTGAACTCATTATTTGTATTCAACCTATAGAAGATGGTTTAATTTTGAAATTTTAGATCTGAAATCTATATTTGATATTGATAATTTTTTTAAATTGACAGTATTAGAAAAAATATTAAAACCCTTTTTATATCATTTTTAGATCAATACAATTTCAGATTTGTGCATATTCAGATCTCCATATTAAAAAAAATGTATTATTTTTTAGATCTGGGAAAATATGAAATCTATGGAACCGATCCTTTTTTTTTGAATTCTACTAAAAAAATATGAATTTTAAAATAAATCTAAATTTTTAGAGATTTTGGTGATTTTTCATGATTTTTTTAAGTTTCTATTTTGTAGGACAAATGAGGAATAGCAGAAAAATGATAATTTTTTTGATATTTTTTGTAGAATCATGGATCAAATCTTATATCACCATATTTTTCTTCTTGAGATCTTTTCAAAAAGTATTAATTTTTTGAAAACAGAGCACTAAGGAACCCATGGTGAAAGTTTGAAGGTAGAGGGTAATTTGTAAGTTTTCATTTGGTGTAGGGTCAATGTTTTGGGTGGAGCGCCACCCAGATCCACCACTTCTAGAATAAACACCACCCTCATGCCATAAGTAGTTTGTAGATTCAATTCATGCCATATGACCACCTATTGGGCATTGTTTTTAGCCCCTACGGGCTTGTCTTTCACCACTATGATCCATATTTGAATATCTTTTCTTCTAAAGGTCGTAACTTTTGATCTGTGAAGCCTAGGAAGGTGATTTTTTTTCACCTTGGCTATTTTTTGAGATATATGTAGTGGTAAGGATATTTTTTACATCTTGATCACCCATATTTACAAAAAATTTAGTTTGATGTTTTTTTATGATCTTCATAATTTCAAAATCCTTTAAATTTGATTTTATATTAGAGTGTAAACTTTATTGGTGAAATTTATTGATTCATCACAAACAATAAAAATTGTAAGGCAAAAAGCCTATTTTTTTTTCCAAAATTATAAATATTGAAACAAGGAGGAATTATTTTATTTTCTCATCACCTTCAAAATCATCTTGCAATGGGAAAATACATTGTTTTTCTCCTCAGATGCATTTTTAGTTGAAACTAACGTCTACTTTCCTCATTTTCCATTGAATTTTTGGATGCATTTTTGATAGAGCTTGAATTCCATTGTGTGCTTATCTATGATTTTTCATATTTTTGTATACATTTTTGCATCTTATTTACATTTTAAAAACACAACACTTAAATACACTTGTATTTCTTTATCATTTGTAACTTTCATGATGTTTGGTTTAGGACCATGTTTTGTGTTCCCCGACACACAATTGATTCACAATGATAATTATGTAGCATGGAAAAAAAATTAGAAACACATATTGATTTTGAAAATATTTAGTCAGTTGTAGAAGGCACATGGGTCATACATACAACAAATGTTAATAAAAAAAAACATATGACAAGGCTAATAAAAAGGTTAAGTTAATAATCATGTTTGGAGTTTTGGATGAGTTACAAACTTATATCTATAGTGATACAATTGTAAATGATGTTTGTGATAAGATTAAAATAATATATGAAGCTAAGAATCAAAATCTAATCCTATATCTTCAAATCCAATTGCACACTCTTAAGCTCAAATCAAATGAAAAAGTAGAAGCATTCCTTAAAAGGGCTGTAACTTTGTGGGATTTGCTTCATTATTTGGGCAAACTGGTGAATGATGATTATTTGGTCCCTACAGTCCTTAGAGCACTACCCCCTATGTATAATATCTTTATGACCACTTTGAATTTCATAGGATAAAATCCAACCTTTGAGGTATTGGTAAATTTGTTACAATAAAAAGAAGTTATGCATAATTTAGAGGAATCAGATGATGAGCATGTGCTCACATCAAATCAAAAGTGAAACAAAACCATGAAGGGTCAAAATAAATCTCCAAATTATAATAAACAATAAAACTAATAAGGGACTAATTCACATTCTTTTAAAGCATGTCAAATCTATGAAAAATAGGGACATGACTTAAAATATTATTGGTATAACACTTGTCAATAAGGCTCATCAAGTAAGAAGCCCTCTTTCAAAAATTCACCATAAATAAAAAAGAAGTAACCAAAACAACAAAACAAGTGGAAACAAGAAAATTACAAGCCTAAATAACATGGTAATGTTGTTGAAGACAATGATTCTTCAAATGAGGAATATAGTTTAACTACTCAAACACATGAGTCTACCAATCATCCAAGTGAATTTTGATATGTTGATTTAGGAGTAACCAGACACATGACATGGAGAAAAGACTAGTTTTATACTTTGAAAAAAAATATAATCAAAGGGAAATGTTTCACTTGGAGATGATACCTCATATACAATACAAGGTAGTGGTGACATCAAACTTCAACTTGGAAAAATGAATTGCAACATTTCAAATGTTCTAATGTTTTAGGACCTATAAAAAATATTTTGTCTCTTAATTAGTTACTTGACCACAACCTCATGGTTGAATTTGATCACCAAAGTGGTCAAAAGTTTTGCCACATCAAAGGTAAGTCTAGAAATTTCAAAGTGATTATCAAGGTTTCCAACATTGGTAAATTGTTTCAACTTGATTTTGTTCAAAATAATCATCAATAACTTGTGGTTAAAGATACATAACTAGGATATTTATGACACAGAAGATATGGTCACTTGAGTTATGGTTATTTGGAACAATTGAGTAAACATGATATGGTTTATTGCCTTCCCAAACTCAAGCAATCTTCTGATATATGTACTAGTTGCTTAGTAGGAAAACAAAGAAGAGATCCCTTTGGAAAGATAGAGTATCAGTCACTTCATAAGTTTGAATTAGTGCACATCAATATTTGAAGACATTTTGCTCCCAGTCTCAAAGGGTAAAAATACTTTTAGATTTTTATGGATGATTACTCACAAAAAATATGGGTATATTTATTGAAGACTAAGTATCAAGGTTTTCAAGTATTTAAATAATTCAAGGACATGGTTGAAAATGAAAATGGTATAAAAATAAAGAACATCCACTCAGATCATGAGGGGGAATACACCAGTAAAGAATTCTCAACCTATCTTAGTGTAAATGGAATTAGTCAACAATTGATAGCTCCATATTCACCTCAGTAGAATGGAGTTGTAGAATGGCATAACAAGGTCATTATGGAAAAGTTTTGAAGCATGGTTGAGGATGAAAAATTTCCTAATACATATTAGGTAGACACTTGTCACACTAAAATATACTTGTTGAACATGTCACCCACCAAAGCTCTTGATAGAATCACACTTCATGAAGCTTGGAGAGGGAGTAAACCAAAGGTAACTCAGCTTTGAGTTTTTGGTTGTAAGGCATATATGAATGTTCCTAAGAATAAAATGAATAATTTTTATAATAAAATAAAGGAATTTATGTTTGTAATATACAGTATACAATTAAAGGCATACAAGCTCCTTGATCCAGAAACAAAGAAGGTACTAATTAGTAGAGATGTAGTGTTTAATGAAAAGAGTAGAATCAATCCACATTATACATAGGTAAATGATACATGTAAAAGTCCTATAATATTTTTAGATAGTGATGGTGAAATTGAAAATAAAGATAGTCAAATAAGACCTCCAACACCACCACCTATAGTACAACATATGCCCAAGTGGTATACAAGTAATATAAGAGATGCTAACTTGAATGGATTACTAGATACATCCACTTCAAGATCAAAAACTCAAAGCATAGATTGAGAAGAGGTTAATATGGACCTTATGAGTATTATGTAAGAAACATATGAGGCCTTTATAGTAATAGAATCCCTACAGTCTAGACCTTGGAAAGATGCCATAGATGTAGAATATCAGTCATCAATGAAGAATAATACTTCATAGCTTGTTGACCTTCCACTAGGGAATAATCCTATTAGATTCAAATGGGTCTTTAAGACTAAGTACAAAGTATATGGAAATATTGATAAGTAAAAGGTAAGTATTATTGTAAAAGGGTATGCTTAGAAATAAGGCATTGACTATGAGGAGACTTTTGCTCCCATAGGTAAGATAAAGACTATCAGAATGGTTTTTGCTATGGCTTCATAGTTTGGATGGAAAGTACATCAAATGGATTTAAAAAGTGCCCTTCTCAATGGAAATTTTAAAGAGGAAGTCTACATTACTGAACCTAAAGTATTTGTGACACCTAATCAAGAACAAAAAGTGTGTAACCTTATCATGTCTCTTTATGGGCTCCTTAAGCTTGGTACATCAAAATTAATGAACATATCATATAACATGGATTCAATAGGATTCCATATGATCCTAACCTCTACCCCAAATAACATGGGGGGAGGTTTTTATAGTGATTATTTATGTCAATGATCTAGTCATCACTAATAACATAGTGAATATGATCGATGCAATTAAGAATGATCTCAAGTGATCATTAGACATGATAGATCTTGGGCTACTACACCATTGTCTTGGTTTAGAGGTATGGTAAAAGGATCATTACATTTTTGTTTCACATATGAAATATACCAAGACATTGCTCAAGAAATTTAGGATGATGGACTATAATCCTATTGCAACACCTATGGAGACAAGACTTTAATTATTTTGTATATATTCATCACTAGAACTAAATAAAACTCTCTATCAGTAATTAATTGGGAGTCTCATTTAATTGACATATAATAGGCCAAATATTAGTTATGTTGTTATCTATTTTTCTTGGTTCATATAGGAACCAAAGGTGGCACATTAGAAAGTGGCAAAGTGGGTATTGAGATACATTAGAGGTATAATTAAGTATGGCTTAGATTATAAGGAGAATGATAAGTTCTTATTGTTAGGATACATGGATGTAGATCATGCAACTTCTATTGATGAAAATAAATCCACTTCTAGATTTGTTTTTTTTAAGGATATAGTCTAATTTCATGGGGAAGTAATAAGCATAATTATGTTTCTAGATCTTCCATAGAGGAAAAATATCATGTTGTAACAACAATTATCTATGAATTGATATGGATACATCACATTATTTCAAGACTTAGAGTTCCACAGACTCAGCCTATAGTTATAAATTGTGACAATCAGGGTGTTCTACATCTTGTTCTCAATCCAATGTTTCATGAGAGAACCAAGCACATAGAGGTTCAGATTTATTTCATACATGAACATGTTCAACATCACAACATATAGCTCTAGTATTTCTCCACTCAAGATCATTGTGCATATATATTCATGAATTCACTTGCATGTGATAAGTTTGAAGCATTAAAAAATTCTATCTCTTCTTCTCTTCAAGTTATGATAAATTAAGGGGGGAATGTTAGAATAATTAATCATATATATTTTATAATAAATGTCTCAAGGTGTTATTAACCTTTGATTGACATAGGTTAGTTACTTAGGGTATTTCCTAAGTGTGATTAGTTATGTTTTGAGTCATAATACCCTATAGATTAGGAGATTTAAATTCACTTCTTGTTGTATAAATAAGCACCCCAGTAGTTATTTTGTTAATTCATTTAATGCAATTAATTTTGACTTTCATCCTTTTCTTCTTGTATAAATTTTCAATATTCCTCCCAGACAATCCCTATAATTATTTCATAGATAGCTTGATTCCTTGTTATAGATCTTTAAGGTCAATGGAAGTAGGATCATGTTGATCCAAGATTTGGAGAGAAGGTCCTAGATGAAGAGATTAATGTAGACCCTTGAGAGGGGCTAGGTTGGTTTCTAGATCCTCCTTTCTCAGAGCTTGGAGATAGGTTCTATCCACTTGAAGTGGTGAGAGGTAGAGGTCTGTATGGCCTATTCCTAATAAGAGGAACATTATGTTCTTCCTCCTCTTCTTTTCCTTCCTCATAATCAAAATAAAACATGCTCCCATGAGTTGGTGGTGGCTGAGGCTTTACAATATATTCCTTCTTCTTCTCTCTATCTATCCTCATCTCCAACTCAATATTCTTTCTAGTTGCATTTTTGAGGACCACCTCATCATTCATAACATCCCTATATATCCACTCATGGACCTATTCTTGATTTTTATACTCCATTAATATATCATTATTAAATTTAAATATATGTTTGGAAATGATATTATTAGGGTCTCAAGGCCTAAATTCATCCTTAGGCAATAGGTAAGAATCCCTATGCCTAGAAGCCATAATGATATCATGTCACTTTGTTATTTTTGTCTATCCCAACTTGTAAGAAACCTTGTGGGGGAATATATTCTTCTTTTTTTTTAAGATACCATCAATTCCGTGAAAAATTTGATAGGGCATCTTTTCCTTAGCCAAATTCATTGGTACATACCTTGATAATCTGAAAAGAGCCACCATTACTCCTACCCTAATGAATGTGAAATCTGGGTACAACTAGTAGCTACCCATGTATCTCAAGGTTTGCCTAACCTCTTGGGTAACCCTATGAATCTCACACTAAGTGATTGATTTATAGATAATTGGGTATAAGTCTTATACAATTACTCTAATGTTGCATCTAAAGTGATGAATGTGCATTACAGAGAATAGCTAAGGTACAACCTCTTATTACTTGATGGACCATAGATTTTGACCTATTTGTGTAGTTAAATACATGGTATCTAATAATTAACTCATCATGAAGAATGGGGAACCATTATTTTAAGTGTCATTCATAGCATACACCAGGTTATTGCTAATAATTTCCCTAAGTGGGGGAATATGTTAATCCTCCAAAATTATTTGTAATAGCATAAGAGTCCTTATGTCTATATAGATAATATGTGGATTATCAAATATTATATTGAGGAGAGTGAGGTGATTCCTAAATCCCTTCTTGAATTATTGAATAGGTAGGTTACCTTTGGTCATCCATGAGAACAACTTCAATTGGGTCAGTCACCCATGAAGCCAAGACCTTCTTTGGGGAATGCACCTTATATCAATTGTCAATGATGTCCCAATTATAGTCTATTTATGGTGAAGGTAGGTCATAGTAATTATCAAATATAGGTCCTATTATGAAATATATATGGATCCCTTTAGACATTGATTTGAGTGGTTCATCCTATCATCTCGACCTCCCAAGTATCCCATAAACTAGGTTAGTGCATGGCATGACTTATAGCTTGGTTACAGCCTCGTGGAGACTGACAACATTGATGGTGAGGATGTCTAAAGCTAATTGAATTATATGAGTCATTGTATAATCCTATTCAACATCCCTAGATACCTCTATGTTAAAGTATATGATACTTTAATGTAGGTCACCATATGCTATGGCTTTGAGAATGAATTCCATGTCTTTAAAAATAATTAAAGTATCATATTGGAGCATGAAATCATCATTTCTAAAGGAAATTCTCTTAATTAAAGTGGAGGGACCTACTTGTGCCATCTATTTCAATTTTATAGGTAGAAATCAATGCATTTATGGTATCCTCGTGTAACTATCAAACTTAAATAATGGCTACCTAGAGTGTAGTTTGTGAACAACTTGAGTTTTATCATATTGTGAGAGCACAAACAACAAGGATATTAAACATATATAGATTTTGAAATATGAATGGAAATAGTATTTATTGTGTGGTATATTAAAAGATCACCCTAATTAATACAAAGTTGATGGTGATTCTGGTTCATGCTGTATTAATGATAAACTTGTCAACTTTGTATATCTTTGAAACAATCATTGAACTATTGTTGTTAGCAGTAAAATGCACTAGAATTAAAATTTATCTTTAATTTACCTTTGATTTTTCATAAATTTTATATTTAATGATAAATATTTCCACCCTTTGACATGTGGTTTCCACCTCAGATTCAACTAGGTACTTATAGGACCTGAATATGACCAAACTGCCTAGTCAGCTTGAAGTCTAGACATGTGGCACCTTTTGATTACCTCACGAGCTCTTGAAATGTAGCTTAGTGTGATAAATAATTTGTATCATACCATGTGGCATCTTTAAATTTGTGGTGAGATCTCAAGTGGTGCCTTTTATTTTTGAAAATTCATAAGAGTGCCACACATCGCTATCATGGGAAATCATAGCTTTTCTTCACCAGGTGGCTCTCTCATGAGCAATCATGACTTTGGTTTACTAAGTGTCACATTTGGAAGGATTTTGAATAATTTTTTGCAACTTGGAGCTAATCACATGGATCTATCAGAGACATGCATCCCTATCATAGGTGATCTCATTGATCTTAGAATGTATCTTCATAGGAATGACATGTGACATCATCACATGAGCCTAAAGGGGACACACATCATATTCATGGGTTTTGATTTATTATTCTACCAAGTTTCATTCTTGAAAGGAGCCTTAGATAAATTTATACCAAATGTCTTTGATTAAATGGCTTGAGTGCCCCCAAATGTCTACCTTATGAGCTCTCACAAGCTTTAAATGGATACAATGTGGTGTAGACATACATCAATCTTAGATGAACCCAAAGGGAACACATGTCATCTTGAAAGGCTAATAGGATATGACTGGTTGTGATTAAGACATGTGATGTCACCTCATAGGATTTTATATTATATTGGAATGCATGGGGAATGCATGGTGGCTCAAATTTAATGAGCTTACTTTTGGGGGATAATATATTGACATGTAGCCATATGATTTTAATTCCAATGGCTAGCTTCCTTGTAAACTCTCTAAATGGTGCCACATAGCTTGTAGACTTGGTAGATTTTCTCCAAGTGTCTCTAATGTGTTTTGAAGCCAAATGAGGTAGATACCTATCCTTCTTAGTGTGTATTCTTAAATTTGACATCCCACAAGGTGTCAAAAACTTTAACTTAAATATGATGTCCTACAAGGTCAAGTGAGAAACAAAATTAGTTTTTTGAAGATGTCATTACCCATCTTAATCAAATTTTAAAAAGTTTAAATTCAAAAATTTATATACAAGTGATTTAAACACAACATAATGTTAATTTAGTAAAGTCTAATAAGCTTTGTTGTGTTTATTCTGATTAGAGATCTAGGTCACATTCCCTTAATGAAATCTAGTCTACACATCCTTGAACCATCAATGGTTAATAATTAATTTTTTGATTGAAAATTTGAATAAGACTTGAAATAATTAAAATATTTGTAAGTGATTTTCATTATTTAAACATTAATAATTAACCAAAAATATAGAAGCATAAGTAATGGTAAATTTGATCAATTCCCTATGCAGTTGAATGATTTATCATGTTTAGCATATTGGGCAATTTTAAGAATTGAAGAAAGGAGGGCCCCCATTATAATAATAGGGGGTAGTTTATCATCAATATATTCTTCATATAGATAACCTTATAAGATAGTCATTTCAAGTGGTTGTTAAAACCCAACCCCATATAAGCACCATCCCTTATAAAAATTAAATTTATGAAAGAACATAAGGGATATATTTAAGAGGGAAAAGTTTCCATTTTAAAAAGTGAATTTATTAACTCAAAAAATAATAAGAATAATACAAGGATTAGGGTTTGGGGATAAGGTGTGGTCTAAAATTTACTCATAAGGCATTCTATAATGACAACCTAGGGGATGGTGGGTGAGATGTAATGTCTCTAAGTGTGTTCACTTTTAATTTTGAACTTACATTTGACATAAATTTGACCATCACTTAGAATTTTATTATTTTATCTTGGATAATTTAGTTGAAAAATAATAATATTTTGGCCATATGGTGGACTTTAGAGCCCCCTTTTTTTCATAAATAGTTTTTTTTTAACTTGAAATATTTGTGTAGTTATATTTACATGATTTTCCACTAGCCAATGGGAAAGTTGTGAAGAAGGTAATAAAGTTATTATTACTTTTATTGTGTGAAAAATTAAAGATAAGGGTCTTGAGATTGAAATTTATCATTTTTTATGGATATATGTATTTAAGATATTTATAATAGTGGTAGAATTTATGAGATGTGAGGTGAAATTTTGGACATAATGTCAAAAATAACATATATTTTATATAATGTTTCCTCTTGATAGGGTAATTTTGAATAAACAATCATTAAAAAATATCATGAAAAGAAGGCTTGATCATGGCATTTTAGGTTGACATATTTTGGATTGAATTATTAGGAAGAGGAGGGATTTTATATTTTTTGATTTGACAAATAAAAATATTGAAGGAAAATTTTGTATTGAGAGCTAAGAGATTTGAACATGGAGTTAGTTGAGAGAGGTAAAAGTGATGCCCTAATGTTTTTGGTTTAACTTTGGATTTTATTAGGCTATATGTAAAAATTATAAATAAAAATATACTCTCTCATCACTTCAAATTCAAACTTATAACATACATGTCAAAATTATAAATATAAATCCAAATTATCATCACTTTGAAGGAATTTTAATTTTTTACATGTACATTTTCATTATTGTGATAAAAATTTACACCACTTTATATCTTTATACCAATAGTAAGACATTCCATTTTGTGGTTTTACATAATGTTAATCATGTCATATATTCAAAATTAACCATAGTTGATATGGTGATAATGCTATACCTAATAAAACTATGTTTTGTACCTTGTATAAATGTTGTTAATTATAATGCAAAAATAACCTTCTAAACCCTATGAATCCCTCATGATGAAATTTAGTAGTATTATTTTCCTTGGGCCTTAGTTGTTGTAGTGATAATTTTTTTAAGGGTTTCATTATTAGTAGAGACTATAAAATAAACACATATCATTAACAAAAAAACAAACCTAGGTATTAAAGGGTGTCAATGCCTAACCACAACATGGGTCTAAGTTAATATGTACTCTAGGTCTTACCCAAGGGTAGATAACTATTATACACAACATTCCCACATAGATAAAGTGTGTTATCGAAAAATTATGTTTGGTTTCCTTTCAATATATCCATACTCATGAGTGTATTTTTAAACCTAAGTAAAGTTATGTCAAATGATTTTGAAGTTTATAAGAGAATACCATATGATTGTCACAATTATTAAGGTGAGTGCTAGGGTTTCCAAATAGAGCAACCACTTTATTATTATGTGAAAATTTAGATTTATGTCCTTATTAGGTCATTGTCTACTCAATAGATAACATAAATTAGTTAATTTTCAAGTTAGGAACTACTTACCCATGTGTGTGTCATATGTAAGAAATAAGATGAAAATGTAGGGTATTTTAGTTAAACTCTCTTTGGTAATCATGGATAAAATGGGGGAAGAAGTCATATTTCAATTATATAACATTTTAAAATAAATTAGGTGAAATCCAATAATAATTTATCTCTTGATTAAATATATATCTATAACATATCAAAGGTGAAATAAGAATTCATTGACACAGATCCTTTGCATATTAATCTAATTGTATATCAATAAAATAGAGGAGTGAGTCATTTTTATATAACAATATGAGCATAATTATTAAGATATATTTTTTATAATCTATCATTAACCATTCAATATCTATATAAATTTAGTGCTCCATTGATTAAAACATGTCATCTCTAATTATAACATTCATTGACAATGAACATAATGTATAGCTAGGTCAAGTTATACCATGCATATAAGGATAACTCAAGAGAATGAAATGTGAAATACTAGGCATTTATAATTTCCAATAAACTTTTACACATTAAGGGATCACCATAGTGATTATACACGGAAAATATCAATACTAACATGCACGAGGTACCAATTAATTCAAACACCATTATGTGTAGTCTATATATAAGAGACACAAGTAATTTAAGTGATTTATTGAGATCTAATGTATACTATAATATTCATATATTTAATTAATTATGACTTCATTCACATCTAGGTTAGAATCAAATTAGGCACATGAGACACATGCACATAATTAATTTTTGGGCATGAAAGTTTTTATGTAATTAGATGAGGAAGCAATCATGAATAATTTTGGGTGGAGTTGGTTACAGTTGGTTCCTATTGAAGTTTTGATTTTAAAAATTACATAGGGGACATTGGTTGACCTGAGTCACATAGATAAACACTTGGTTTCAATCACATTATTTGGCATAGGTCTACATGACACCCAAAAAATATAGGTGAACACTTGACACAAACATATAAGTTGAGATTTGCATGAAAGGCACCTTACATCACAAAAATTCATGAAACAAATGTTTGTAGATAATGGGGTTTTATGTGCATAATAATTTCCATATGAAGGTTGAAATAGGAATGGGTTCATTAAGAAATATTAGTGCATAATAATTAATTAACTTAGTTCTAAGTAGGTTGACTCAAAATTTATTAGAATGGACCTTTGAGTCTAAGATTATTGCATATGGATTTAAGGGACATGTATCACTCATACAAACCCAAGTGGGTAGAAATTAAAATTTGGTTAAACATGAAATATTTAAAAGGATTACATGAATTTATATTGACATGTTACACTTTATAGAGCCTATATAAAGGCATGTTGGGAAAATAATTTAACAAGTTTTCCATGTATTGAGATAAGGGGAGAGAGATTAGAGGTATTAATCCATTTTAATATTGAGTATGAATGGAATTATAAGAGAATCCATATTATAGTTGAAGATGATTTCATATTTTAGATTGATATCCAAGCATAATTTTTAGCTCATTAGTTGGATGAAACTTATGTAACCCATTATTGAAATAATACATGATTTAAAACATTTTTTATTTTTTTAGATATCAATTTGTGTGAGTGTGTGTTTACATAGCTTCTAGGTTAGAAATTTAATTCATTGGAAAATACATCCCTATTTTTAAATATTTAATCTCCATTTTAGTGTATTTTATGGCATTAATAAAAAATGCAAGTGAGTAGTAAACATGAATTAATGTTATATGTTAATTGATTGATGACAACCCTATTTATTTGATACCATTTTAGACTATCACTTAGGATTTTTATAAAATTAAAGTGTTATGTATTTTAGTCAAGGACATGTACTATTCCATACCAAGATATCACCCAAGAGATACCTCTAAAGGTATCACCTAAGAAATTCTTATCAAGGTATCTCTTAAGAGAAACATTTCAAGTTATATCCCAAAATATACCTTGGCTTCCAAATCCATCTCCATGAAAAATTAAATAAAAAAAACCTTCAAGGTATCTCATGGGTGATACCTCTTGCATCTAAATGACATTTTTTCAACACCCACCACTTGTATCAAAATGTAATAAAGTAATTTAACATTAAACATATTATCTCTATTTTTATAACATTAACAAGCTACATTTGCTTGCCTTAACATTTAAACATGATATATGAAAAGGCTTTCCCACCTTAAAGTTACCTCATGATAAATACATCTTGAATATAATGTTATGATTTCAAATCCCATATTCTATCTAAATGTAATAAAAATATTTTAACATTTCTCATTTATGTTATCATAGTTCATAATATCTCAATTCAAATTTATTTAATTATTTTTGTCTCAACAAGTAAATAGAAATTCCTTGAATAAAATTTTATATTCCATCCCAATGTATCATCCAAGAGGTATTTGGATATGTTTTCAAATCCCACTTTTTATAGCTAAATTTTATAATTGTTCAATATTGGCTATGGAAATTTATTACTAGAGTGTCTAAAGGCCCCAAGAACATGTTTATTTCCACATTAAGGTATTTCCCAAGAGATAAATATCAAGATATTGTTGAGGCCAACATACCCCCATTTTTAAAAATTGGGACCCTTGAGAAACCCTGAAGAATAAACATGAAAACATGGAATGTTAAGATCATTTGTAGAATTTTAACATCACCCACTTTATAAAAAGGAAGCTTACTTAGTTATGTTTCACTTTAATTTTGTCTAACATTGATAATAAATGGTCTTCATGGATTTTGGTTGCAGGTTCCATTATGTGTTTTCCTGAGAAGTTGATGTTCCAAAACCCTGGGAAAACCCTTAGTTTAAATTTAAATATTAGCAAGAACTAAATTGGTGGGAACATATTTTTATCCACTTTGGACTTAAGCATAAATGTCATATCTTAATATTAGTCATGTTTTTTTAACACAACTTAAGCTTAGCCTAAAGTGTTTGGTCCCATTTAATATTTTCCCCCTTTTAAGTTCTTTATATTTCTAACTAAGTCTAATGTCAATTTTGTAGGTTCCCTTTTAATGTTTCCTAACCTGGTCCCTTTAATCCATAAATTAGCCTAAAGTTTTAATCCTAAGGCCCCATCATATTTATTAATATGAATGAGACCTTAGCCTTAATACATTAGCCTAAGTCTTTTATATCACCATGGGTCCTAACTTAATTTACTTGCATCTTGTAGGATCCAACGACCCTCGATTTATTATGGTATTTGATCCAACAGAGTAAGAAATGCCTAAGATTAGACTTAAAAAACATGCATATTATAATATCTAATGATCCATGCTTCATCATGGGAAAAAGATCCAATGAGGTGAAGACCCCAACAAAGTTGTTCCCTTAGCCTTCATCAAATGGTTCTCACTTCATCATGGAAACTTGATCAAATAGAATGAGGGATAGTTGATAAAGGTAAAAGGATTATGGAAGGCCTATAGGATCGACACATGGTAGCCTTAAATTTGATGATTTAAAGCAAAGGGGTCCACCTGATAGAAATAACCAATCATGAGAAAACTCCTAGATCATGATTCTATGGTTCTGTCTTCATCACAAGATCCTAATCCAATGGAGCTAATTGAGTCCAAGATCCTAGGAAGCCCTATGGAGGTGCCAAGTAGCACTTTAGCATTGGGTCACAAGAATTTTATGATATTAAAATTGACATTAAAATGACCCTTATTTAACATCTGTAAGGACGTATTTGATGCCCACACGACCATCAAATTTAAGCCCATTATAATAAAAGTTCACTAGCTTAAAATTGACATTCATGTGACCATCATTTAATGTTCATGAGGATGTATTTGATATCTATAAGACCATAAAATTTAAGATAATGACTTATTATTTTCAAGATCAAAATACACTCCAAAATGTTACTAGGAAGCTCATAAATTACTTTGCAGATGACTGGAATCCCTTGAAAGATGCTCAAACACTAGAAATATTCAATCTACAAATATGGAAATGGTGTTATGGTCTAATTATAATCAAAATAAACTTAGTTTAAGTCTATAATTTAAGGTCTGCATTGCATTTTGTTCAAATACCATGAACCTTAAACTATAGACTTATACTAAGTCTTATTTTAAAGATCCTTTGTTACGTAGAACTTAGACCAAATGCTTCTAACTGAAAGTTTTACTGTGTTTTTAAAAAATAAAAACTCTATTTAAATGTTAGACCATTATATCATTTTGAACCCCCTTGAGCATGTTTTTAGGCTTGACATAAATATTTTAGCCCAAATTATACATTGTGTTATTTAACATATTGTAAACTTTAGCATAAAATATTTAGCCATGGTCTCCTTTATATAAATCTTGAAAACTTAGGTGTAAATATTTTAGCCTAAATTTTATTTCATGTTTAATAAACATGAAATAGACCTTAGCCTAAGAAATTTAAACCTAATTATCTAACTTAATAAAATTCTAACCTAAAGCTTGGGAATGTTTATAGATCAATGGCTCACACTTCATCATGAGAGGATGATCTAATGATGTGAAGACCCCATGGAATTTTTAATGGAGTCTCAAGATCCCACATGCTTGATGCATGGTAAAATCACATTCGAAGCAAAACTGATAGATGATCTGATGGTCCATGCTTGATCATGCTTCATGATCCAATGGTGAAAAAGTGCCAATGAATTTTCAAAGGCCCATAAACTCACCACATAGCCAATACTCATTTGAAAAAGGGTTGACATAGGATATGGAGCATAGGAAAACACATGAAGATGCCAAGTGGAAAAACTAAGAGGCTTGGTATAGAAAGTAACCAATCATAAATAAAGACCTAAATCATGATCAATGGTTCATGGTCACTCATAGGATACTCATCCAATAGTGCAAAATAAAATAAGGCATTTTAAATTCCAATGACTAATGTTTAAAATGCATTTATGAAATTTTTTATGAAAGGTCTAGATTGATGCCACGTAAGTGCCACATAAGCATAAAAAGACAAAATAAGAGATCTTATGAGATCAAAAATGTGATAGTATAAAGGCAAAGGTCCAAATAAAATCCAAGGCACATATAAGCTAGAGTATAGATATATCCTACCATTAAATCTCTAAAACCCTACATAAAAGTGACCCAAGTGAACTCAATTGATTACAATTTGATCTGAAGAGAGATTGATTGTGTTTTTGAGCACAAAAGAGCTACCACAGAGACCAATTTAAAATCTAGGGTAAATAAATTGGAAAGTAGAAGTCATGGTAACTCATAGAAAATAATTGAGAGAAGAAATAGAGCTCTATCTATCAATAGATAATGAAGGAAGGATATTCAAAGACACTAAATTGGAAATGATGGCCCTGAACTCCTTAGGCATCAAGAATTGGTGTGAACTCTTCTTCACTATGGAAGAGATAAAACCCATCACCAAGGAGCAGAGAATTACCATGGTGAGTAGGAAATACTATGACCTAGATGTAGTCCAAATGACTGGCCTTCATTATGCTACCACCAAGCCTAAGGTATTTCATTGCATAGATTTTCTCACTCTAATTTTTTTAGACTATAGGGTTTATAACAATTGGATCATCTAAGAAGGGAATTCTAAGAGGGTAGCTTAAATTTACCCTATGGATTTTAAAAATACTATAAACTCCCAATCCCCCATGTATACTTATCCAAAATCAAGGAGTGGACCTCAAAACATGAATTGGACACCATCCTTAGACCCTGATTACACCAAAGAACCCATGTCTTTAGAGACTTTGAGTGTAAGATCCCAATAGTCTAGTTCAAGGAGGGCATCAAGGTGATCATGACCCTATTAAATTTATCATTAGGATCCCCCTCAACCACCTATGTAAACAAAATATAGGTCCCCTATGTGTATTTCATGGTTGAATATAAGCTCCCCCTCTAATTGGAGACTTGATTAGTGTCTTCTTAACTAGGTAGTTCACTGCTATCAAAAATAAAATAGCTAAGCAATTTTATATGATGTCATATTTACTGGATGCCCTTATTACCTCCATTAGCTTCCTTAGCATTAAAAATTGGTCTCCTAACTATTGAGCCACCATTTCCCACCATTACTCCAAATTTTAAGTCTTTAAGTATAAGAAACACATACAATTTATCTATGACTATGTCTACCCAACCATAGTGGAAGCTATTATAAGTTTTCCCATGACTAGAATCCATCTACTAATCAAGAAATATGTAGATATGATGGGTGATATATGGTTCTATCTAGAATGCATTGTTATTAGGAGTAAGGGAATCATGTCCTCACCATATAGATTGCCTGTGTATGTACTGAGCAAGTTGGCTAAGAAAGAAATTGCTTTCTAACTCATTAATATAGTTGATGGAATTTTTAAGGAGAAGAGGAAGGGTCTTCTCCATCCCTTCCCTATAATTATTATAAGGACCATGATGAAATATTAGAAATAGGTAGAAATAATGTCTAAACATATGGACTCAATTGGGTTTCAAGTTGATGAACTCAAAATATGGGACCCCAAGAACATAGTAAGTGATCATTTAAAGGAGAATATGTTTCCCAATCCTAAGTATAGGTATTAGATTGATGTTCATGACACCATTTACATTAGGCAAAGAATTATGAAGAAGTGTTGGCTAGGATCAAATGGCACAACATCAAGATTGAGCATAGATTGACAAAAGATGATAAGTCAATAGGAGAGGCATTTAAAATGCATCATTTCCAATATGTATTTCTACTTGGACCATCCAGGACATCTCAAGAACAACCTTAATTGGAGCAGCTACAACCTCAAGGGAAAAATGTGCAAAGTCAAGATGAACAAGGCCATGATAAGGAGAAATTGGAAGAAACACCTAAAGAGGGACCCTCATCCTCAGAATTGCCACAAAGGCCACCTTCCCTAGTTGAACATATATATATATTATTGCCTTATAACTAGATGAGACACTTGAGGGTGCCCTCAAGGAACTTTTAGAAGCATATGGCATAGATTAAGAAGGGGAATGGATTGAAGAGACTCAAATCCAAGTAGGGGAGCCTGGAGATGAGAAAGGAAAAGATGTTACTCTTGATGTGGTCCCATTGGCCCCTAAGGAGAAGAGGAATGCAGAAATGGAAGCGGTCCCTATTGAACCCAAAAGACCAAGGTTGACTCTCACACATCTTACTAGTGAGATAAACCTATTCAGTGATAAATTCCCCATTCATGGACTGATCATCCCTAACTAGTTTATTTATGGAAAATTTTAAAATATCCCTTCTTTTTCCCATTCATGGGCCATAACAAAAGTTACCAACATTGAAGGACATGATGACATTAAGCCATGGATTATGGATATAATGAAGGAAGAGGAGGAAAGGAGAATTTTGGTCACTTTAGGACTAGAGAGTAAGAAAATGGATGCTCTAAGAACATCAAACAACATAGGAATTGAGGTCCTAGAACCTCCCAAATTCATAAAGATAATCTCCACCATATAGTTTAATCTAGAGATAGCTAGATTAGAATGGGTTGCCACCAGGAAAGCCATGAAGGGCACTAAGGAATTCACCTTCCAAAAGGTTTATCCCTTTATAGTTCTAACCCCAGTAGGAGGGAAAAAACTTATTGAATATCTTATCCATGAGGAGGATGTTGAGAGCTTGATTGAGGCTAAATCATCTCAAGTAAAGGTTGGGATCTAAGGGATGAAATAAAGAATCAAAAATTTAGAAAAAGAAAAGGAAAACCTAGAAACACAAGCCATTTTATTAGTACCTAATACCATGATGGATATGCTTAAGGCCTCATTCTTTGATATGTTTAATTCTTTGAGTTCAATAAAGCTAAGTTAGGATGCCCTAAGACAACAAGGTGAAGTATCTAGGGGGTTAATAATAGAATGGAAAAAAGTAGAGACCTAAGTAAGGGATATCATTGACATTTTACTTAAGAACAAGATTCCTAAGTTCAAAACTATTGGCTTATCTCATTTGAACACCATATTGGGAATAATAGTAGACAAGGTCTAAGGTTTAAGTGCTTGGATAAGGAATTTGAACAAGTTTAAAGGATTAATCGTTAGAATTGAGTAGCTTCTAAGAAATTTGTTGGTAAATCATACCTAGATCACTACCCTTGGAATCATTGATGAGATTGAATACAAACACATGGTTACTTTCATAGAGAAAAGAAAAGAATTTTGGACATGAACTTCATAGCCAAGGAGAAAATTGTAGAGGAAAGGAGTATAAAGGAAGCTATGGCCAAGGATGATAGATACTTGGATGACTTGGATGATCAATAAGAAGTCTATCTCATGAATCCAACTATGGATATGGAGCTCATCAAAGACCAACATCCAAAAATAATGGACCTTTTGTAGAATCAACAAGGGGACCCTTTAGCAATGGGCCCACCCAGTAGATAATATTCATTTTGTAAAAGAAAATTGTAATATTTTGAATAGGAATATTGTTCTATAAGGAATATGCTAATCTATTAGCATATTACCCCTAGGTCAGTCTAATTGTGAAAGACAAGTGTATTTTAAATTTTTTTAAGGATAGATGTCCTTATCTTTTATACACTAGTATATTGTAACTGATCGATGTACTTCCTTATCTTACTATAAAAGGTAAGTATCACCATATTATAAAGGGAGATAATTTTGAATTTTTTTTTTATACTTGGAGAAATTAATTTAATCAAGGAGTTCTGTAAAGACTACCCATATTTGATATGTCAATTATAACATAGTTTTCTCTCAATTGCTAGTTTTATGTCTTAAATTTGAATAGCTTCTTTGAATTCTGGGTTACATTTTATAGTCATAGGGTTTATAATTTATGCATATGCTAGATTAGTTTAAGGATCTTAGATTTGATTCACTTTATTTTTCTCCATATTCAGATGTGCAAATGCCTTTTGATTATAGTAGTAAAATTTTAAAAGTAAACCTAGTTCTTACTTGTGGTTTTTTACATTATCGTTTGAAGTTTGATTGGTATATAGTGAAATCTAAGCTTAGGATATTTTGAATTATATACTAATTTTAATACATAATCAATTACAATTGATGCTTTGTCATAATATTTGAGACTAAGATAGGCAATCACTCATTTTATTTTCTACATACCCTTCTCTTTACCCCTTTTTTACACTAGATCACTTTAGTTTAAACTTCATTATAAATATACATCTAGATTAATTTTTAGCTTAGGTTTGGATCATAATTCATTGAGTTAACATAGACCCTCTATAATTCATAAAGAATAGACCATGATGGCTCCCAATCATCACTTATTATAAATTTTATGGAACACTCATATATATCTCTGTTGCTATTTGACCATAGGTGACATCAAGTTGCCACAACCTACTAGTCATGATCTAAATTATTGGAACTATAAAATGAGAAGTGTTATTTGAACACAGAGAAATTCTATGGTGCATTTAGAGACATCAACAGACATTTTTGTTGGTGCTATAAGGAGGTCCTCTTTATGAATTCTTTGAATCTTTATTAGTCTTAGCATGTTTTGATCTAAGATTAGTATATCTCTATTTTTTAAAGTTATTTACTTAAAAGTATAAATATCATTGATCTTTGTTTTTATGGTGTATCTTTGTGATTTCTTAGACAAAGATCAATATTATTTGAGATTTGATGCTTGGTTTTGGTAAATTTAGATTAAGCTTTGAAAATCAATAGTATTTGAGGTTAGGATGACTTGTTTTTTTAAATCAAAGATTGGCATATATTTCATATATCTAAGTTAATTAGAGATTAAACCTATAAAGATATATCATATTAGCATAATTGGATACATATTTGAGCTATTATAGGCAAATACCAATGTCCTTTATTAGTTTTTACACAATCTTTGCAAAATGAGCTTAATATGCAGGTTTAATCCTTGTTCATTATAAATATTAGCTTGATACATCATATTTGAAATAGGATATTCAACCTTCAAGATGGAATTTCCAAATATTTAAACCAGATCACATGCATAGATAAGGGAACCTTTGCTTGAACTTGAGGTTCACTGAAAGGCTAGATGTGAAAAAGGTAGATGCACGAGATCCAAATCTTTTCCAAATTCACCTATTCAAGGTAACTTTTCCTTTAAAATTAAATTAGGTATGGCTTGGCTGGGAGAATCTTCAATTAATATGCTATGTGTGGTACATGATCTCCCACATAACCCTAAGAAGTATTTGCCTACATTTAGTCCAATTGGTATTACAACTACTGAAGAGCACATTAAGTCTTTTAAAGCTACCTCAAGGTTTATAAATATTGTGCATGAGGATATGTCTTGAAATTTATTCCCATTTACATTTGAAGATTATTCTTATGAATGGTTCTTAACTTGCCTGATAATTACATCACTAGTTGGGATGGTTTCACTAATGTTTTTATAGATCAATTTGGTAAGATTGTCAATACTTTTGTTATTTACCATCAATTAACCAACATTAGGAGGGATGTAAGTGAGCCTATTAGGTCCTTTAATGCTATATTTAAAAAAATGTATAGTAGGACCATAAAACCCTATAACTCTGATGATGTCTTAGCCTTATAAATCTACAAGGATGTAGTAGATCCCATGACTTTTGTATTATTGAATGGATCCATGCCAATTATAACTTCATTAGCAAGGGATTATTTTGAGGTAGTAACCATAAATGATTAGATTCAGCCCCAGGGATAGAAGGCCTATTATTTTCCAAACATTAATCCACATATGCCCATGTTGAACTTATTACCCAACAACAATCAAAATATTTTAGCCTTAAATCAACTCCCAAACTTAAATCAATTGCCATTAAGTCATGTTTCCCCCAATCAAAACTTAGGATTGTTAAATCATCTTACTAATGGATTTAACACAAATTATCAAATGGATTTAATACCATATACTAAAAATAATAAGGTACATAATTCTAAAACCCCTAAAAATGAGAATGAATCTATCATAAAAATGGTCCAAAAGTTGAGCACTGATTTTCTTCAACTATAAAAATAAGTTGGAAACACTAAAAAGATCTAGTAGGAAATTCTCATTTCAAAGGTATAATAAGCCAAATAATAGATTTTAGAATGATAATTTTCATAATAACAAGAGTAATGATCCATCTTCTAAAAATAAGACCATAGCCATTAACCTTATTGATATTACATTACCTGATTATTATAAAGTGTATTGTATAGAAAAACATAGTGAAATTAAATATACTAAGTTTTTTGAAGATTTTAAATATTTATAAGAGGAGTTGGATACATTTGAAGTGGTTCCTAATGAGGAAAGTTTTGTAGGTGATTCTAGATCTAAGTCATCTAATCAAGCCTTCATGGTAGATACTTTTGATTTCCCTTTTCAAGAAGAGAATGAACTTGATGAGATCCCTGAGGAGATCCAAGAATTTTAATAGTTCCTAAATAAGACCTATCCTTTTAGGAATATAGAGCATAGGTATCCCTTGACTACCTAAATGCCTCCAAATAATTTTGGAACTCCTCTAGACACTTCTTCAAACAACAATCTTGAGCCACCTAAAGGGAGTACTTCTAAACCCAACATTGATATTCCTAGTTCTTTTAAAAATAGATATGACATTATTGAAGACATGAAGAAGATAAAGGATAATATTAATTTAAATGAAATAACATACATTATAGAGCAAAGGGACATCTTATTTGATTTATTGTCAAAGAAATCTAATAAGCCACTCAAGGATGACCATGCTAATATGACTATGCATAAAAACAAAACTGGATCTCCTCCTTCCTTGCTCACTATCAGGATGTTTGGTAAGAATTTGCATAATTGACTATTATATTTAGGATAATATACCAACATCATACCTACAAGTATATGTAAACAACTTGGCCTGAATCTTATTAATTTTGATAAGGTTGTTACCCAATTAGACAAATCTAGAGTTAAAGTTATTGGGGAACTTTTAAATGTTCATATGTAACTAAAATTTGAGCCTAGAGTGTAGTAATTCATTAATATTCAAGTCATTGATATATCTGATGTATATGGAATATTTTTGAGCAAGGAGTGGACCAAATCCCTGAATGGTTACATGTCCATAGATTGCTCACATTTTTGGCTACCTTAAAAGGGAGTTCCTAATCAAATCAAGGTTGAGAGAGAACCAAGGATGAAACATATGATAACAAATTACAATGTTGTGAATGAAAGGGTCAACATAATTTAATCAAACTTAGGTGTTTTAACCCTAGAGACTAATAAGGTATGTAATCCCAAGAGTGCTCATGTTGTTCTTGGAATATGGAAATTTCATTTTGGTGGTGCTAGGTGTAAGGCTAGATTTGGAGTAGGTGTTATACTTACTAAACTCATTGGTAAGAAATACCATGATTCCTATAGACTCCAATTCCTTTGTACTAATAATCTTACTAAATATGAAGCCCTTATCCTAGGTTTACAATTTTCTATAAAGAATAAGGTCAAAGAACTAGTAATTTATGGGGATTCAAAACTAGTGGTCAAACAAGTAAGAAGAAAATACTAATGCAAGATATCATATCTTAAGATGTATAAGTTTAGGGTTTGGGATTTTATTAATCCCTTTGATGATTTTAGCAATAATTCCATCCTAAGAAAATAAAACCAAGTTTTTGATGAGTTGGCATTTGCTACAACTAACCTCATACCCAACCAAGATTCTCCCAATTTTAGAATTGACCTAATTCATTATCCTTGACTACCTGATAATGTTAACCATTTTCAATTTTTTAGTGATGATCAATAGACATTTGATTTCATGACCAATTATAGAGAATTTTATGCCCATATTATTTATGAGACTAATGAAAATGCATCTAAGGAAGACAAGTTTGATGGTAACGTCATTCAATTGAATGACAACAAGATCCTTAAGGGAATGATTTATTTAGAAATATTTTTTAATTAGGATAAATTGGCTGAGATTTCTAATATTCCCAAGGTTAGTGGGAAGGACTATAATTCTATTGATTTTGATCTCCAAGATCAACCCCAACTAGTAAACTTTAGAAAAGCCTACACAAACATTGAGAATAAGAAAGCTAAATAGCTACTTACCCAATATAGTGATGTCATATCATGGTCTTATGATGACTTGAATATCTTTGATCCTAGGGTCATCACTCAAACCATTCATCTCAAAGAAAACTATAAACCATTCAGGTAGAAACAAAGGTCTGTAAAACCTATCTTAGAGCCAATGATTTTCAAGGAAGTTAAGAGACTACTAGATGCTAGGATAGTCTTTCCCATCAGGTATTCTACTTGGGTGGCTAATTTGGTGCCAATTAGGAAGAATAATGGCAAGATTAGGTTTTGTATTGACTTTAATAACTTAAACAAGGCATAAAAAAGGACAACTATTCTCTTTCTTCTCTTGACCAGGTTATACAAGTTGTCTCTTTTTCAGCCATGATGTCTTTTCTTGATGGCATTTTAGGTTATAACTAGGTATTGGTTGACAAAGAATATAGGATGAATAAAATTTTTAGTACCAAGTGGGAAACTTTTTCTTACAAGAGGATACCCTTTGGGATAATTAATATAGGAGCTAATTTTTAAAGAGTTATGGATCATGCCTTCCAAGGTCTGATAGGTAAATGCATCATTATTTATATGGATGATCTAACATTTTTTTTATAAAAATAGGGAAGATCACTTCATGAATTTACAACAAGTTTTTGAAAGATGTATAATATATGGGATTTCCTTAAACCCCAAGAAAATTATTTTATGTTACTAAAGGTAAGTTATTGGGACATGTTATAACCAAGGATGAGATATCTATAGATCTTGAAAGGGTAGAGGTTATATCCAAATAGATCCCTAAAGTATTAGGAAAGAGTTAAAGTTATTTTTTGGAAAGATAAACTTAGTAACGAAATTAATTTATAGATTTACAAAGATTATCAAGCCATTAACTGACATATTGAAGAAGGATGTCAAAGTATCATGGAATGAAGAATCTAGAAATGCATTTAATGACATTAAGGAGGCCACTAGCCAGACTCTAGTCCTGATAAGTACTAACTTTTTAAAGGACTTATACCTCTATTTATTTACCTTTGACTCAAAAAATTGAGGGGTGTGATCACCCAATAGCTTTTATGAGTACTAATTTTAAGAATGTTGAGTTAAATTATTCATTGATTGATAAGAAGACATATGCATTAGTAAAGATAGTAAATAGATTCAGGCATTATATCTTCAAATATAAGGTGTGTGTTATTCTACCTAACCCTACCACAAATATAATGTTAATCTAGAATGAGATCAAAGCATGCAGATGTAAGTGGATGTCAGTTTTATAGGAGTATGACATAGAAATGAAAACAATAAAACTAGTAAGGTGCCAAGGTCAGATCCAAATGATTTCTAATATGAGCCCTAAGTTAAGTATTATACAAGTTGATCATTATAACTTTCAATCTAGTGATCATTATGATTATATTATTCATTTGATAATTAATGCTACCTATCTTTTAGGATTGACAATGGAGCAAAAGAGGGATCTAATGCTCAAAGCTACTCATTAACTGATTAAGAATGGAGTCTTGTACATGAAAAACTTTGAAGGAGTCTACCTCAAGTGTGTTTTAAAAGAGGAAGATGCTCAAATAATGAGTACCTTCCATGAGAAGTTTGGAAATAGACACCCCTCAAGGAAGACTATTACACACAAGATTCTTAGAGTTGGCTAATATTAGCCAACTATCTTCAAAAATGCTCACAAGCATGTGAGAGAATGCCACTCTTTCTAGATCTTTAGTACCAAGGAGCCTAAGGTAGCAATTTCTCTATAACCATTCATGGTTGACAAACCATTTGCACAATGGGGGTTGGAATTTGTGGGATTAATCAACCCAAATTAATCTAAAGGTCACAAATTCATCTTGACTACCACATATTACTATACAAGGTGGGTTGAAGTTGTAGCCACTAAACAATGCAGAATAGAGGAAGTGATCAACTTCTTGGAGAACATTTGTACTAGATTTAGAAATATAGACTCTCTAGTGTGTGATAATGGGTTTGAATTTTCATCCATAGAGATGACTAAATAGGATTATGATAATGGTGTCTATCTAAAGTTTTCATCCAATCATTATCCTTAAAGGAATGGAGTTTCTGAGTCTACCAATAAAAATTTGATAAAAGAAATCAATAAATCTATTGAAGACAAACCCAAGACTTGGCCCAAGTTTCTCAAGTATGCATTATGAATAGTTTGGATAAAGAAAACAAGCCTTAAATTCATTACCTTCTCTATTGGTGTATGTACAACAACTAATCTTTCCTATCACTCTTAAGTTTCTCATGTATAGATTCATGTAAGAATATATGGAAGAGGGTCAAGAATTAGCAAACTCAAGATTGCTAGACATAATTTAGATGGAAGATGTAAGGGAAGAAGCCTTTGCTAATTTTAGCAAGCATCAAGCCATAGTGAAAAGATGGTTTGATAAGAGATCAAAGATTAAGGTGTTTAGACAAGGGGACCTAGTTCTCCTTTAGGACAAAGCATCTGAGCCTAAGGATAAACATGGAAAATTCACAAATTTATGAATTGGCCCCTATCAGATTGTAGAAACACTAGGGAACAACACCTTTAAGCTCAAAGATCTACAAGGAGAAGAGTTCACATTACCCACTAATGGAAAGTACCTTAAGCACTAATTCTTTGTTACTCCTCCAGAGGTCTTTATGTAGTAAACTATAAGATGGTTAGATTTAGTATAGGTTGAATAGCTAGTTCTTTTCAAGTTCTTTCCTTCCTATCCCTTATTTGTATATAAACATGTATATATTTATTTGATTTATTGCTTTCTTACTTTTTGTTGTGTGTTTATTTCTTCTTGCTTTGTTCCTTAATTTTAATAAGTCCTTTTGGAAAACCTTGAGCTCAAAGTTAGGTAGTTTTCTTGAAAATTCCTAAAATTGAAAAATGTAGGTATGAGCCTAATACTTATGCTTTCCTTGGTTTTGGAATATAAGCCTAATAGATTAATTTGAAGAAACTAGTAAAGACTGATGGAAGAATCTAATCATTTCATAAGAACTTAAGCGTTATCTTGACCTCAAATTAGTTTTAATAAGACTTGAACTTGTAGGGTGAGAGATCAAACTATTAAAAGATAGCCATATTTACACATCATCAACATCCTTACCTAGGATAATAGTTGTAGCGATAGGTGATTCTATAAAAATCAAATAATTGACCAAATCCTAAAACCTAGCTATTATAGTTCCCAACCTTACTAAAAGCATACAGATCTAAAGAAAACATAGAAAAGAAGAATTCAATGTAAAATCAAAAGCTTTATGACCATAGGTGGTTTTGTTAATCTTCGTCAGGGCTATGGACACTTGGCTAGTAGTGGAGTAAGGCCTTGAGTGGAGCTAAAGTCATCTCTATCAGGGATATGGATGCTTGGCTGGTATCAGAGTAATGTCCAATCCTTCCCTAAGTAATGCCTAATCTAAAACCTTGGTAAAACCCTTAGTTCACATTTAAATACTGGTGGGTACTAAATTAGTGGGAACCTTTTAAAAATCCACTTTGGACTTAAGCATAAATTTCATATCTTAAGCTTAGTCATGTTTTTTTTAACATGACTAAAACTTAGCTTAAATTTCTTGGTCCCCTTTATTATTTTCCCACTTTTAATTTCTTTATATTTCTAACTAGGTCTAATTTTGGTTTTACAGGGTCCCTTTTAATATTTCCTAGCCTCGTCCATTCAATCCATAACTTAGCCTAAAGTTTTAATCTTAAGGCCCCATAATATTTATTAATACAAATGAGACCTTAGCCTTAACACCTTAGTGTAAGTCTTTTATAACATCATGGGTCCTAACTTAACTTATTTTCATCTTGTAAGATCCAATGAACCTTGATTTATCATGGTATTTGATCCAACAAAATGAGAAAGACCCAATCTTAGACTTAAACAACATACATTTTAAAAGATCTAATGATTCACACTTGCTTATGGGAAAAGAATCCAATGATATGAAGGCCCTAATAAAGTGGTGACCTTAGCCTTCATCTAATGGATCTCACTTCATCTTGAAGACTTGATCAGATGGAATGAGGCACAATTGAGAAAGGTCAAAGGATTATAGAAGGCCTATAGGATCGACACACAACACCCTTACATTCAAGGATTAAAAATAAAGGGGAGAATTAATTCTAAGATCTTGAGAAGCCTCATAAAGGTGCCAAGTGGCACTATTGCATTAGGTCACAAGAATTTGATGAGCTTAAAATTGGCATTCGTGTGACTATCATTTGATGTCCATAAGGACATATTTGATGCCTGCATGATTGTCAACTTTAAGCCCATTAAATTAAAAAGTTTCACTAACTTAAAATTAGCATTCATATAACCATAAATTGACATATGAAAGGATGTATTTGATGTCTACAAGACAATAAAATTTAAGCTAATGAATTATTCTTCTCAAGATCAAAATACACTCCAAAATGTTGCTAGGAAGCTCATGAATTGCTTTGTCGATGACTAGAATACCTCAAAATATGCTCAAACACTAGAAATATTCAATCTAAAAATATGGAAATGGTCTTATGGTCTAAGTATGAGAAAAATAAACTTAGTCTAAGTCTACACTTTAAGTTCCCCATTTCATTTTGTTTAAATACCATGAACCTTAAACTATAGACTTATACTAAGTCTTATTTTAAAGAGCCTTTGTTATGTAGAACTTATACCAAATGCTTCTAACCAAAATTTTTGCTATTTTTATTAATACAATGAAACTCTATTTAAATGTCATACCATTATATCATTTTGAAACCCCTTGAGCATCTTTTTAGGCTTGACATAAACATTTTATCCCAATGTATACATTGTGTTATTTAACACAACATAAACTTTAGCCTAAAATATTTATCCATGGTATCCTTTATATAAATATAGAAAACTTAAGCATAAAAATTTTATCCTAAATTTTATTTCATGTTTAATAAACATGAATTAAACATTAACCTAAGAATTTTAAACCTAAGTGCCTACCTTAATAAAATGCTAACCTAGAACTTGGGCATATTTGCATATCAATGGCTCACACTTCATCATGAGAAGATGATCTAATGATGTGAAGACCCTGTGTACTTTTTACTGGAGTCTTGAGAGCCCACATGCTTGACATGTGGAAAAATCACATTCAAAGTAGAATTGATAGATGATCTAATGGTATTCACTTCATTATACTTTATAATCCAATCGTATGAAATCACCAATATCTTTTCAAAGGCCCATGAGGTCACCACATGGACAATACTCATTTTACAAAGGGTTGATGCAAGATATAAAGCACATGAAGGCATGAGAAGATACCAAATGGCACAACCATAAGGATTGGTACAGAAAGGAGCCAATCATAAATAAAGACCTAAATCATGATCAATGGTTCATAATCACTTGTAGGATCCTCATCCAATGGTATGAAATAAAAGAAGTCATTTTAAATGCCAACAACTAATTTTTATAAGGCATTTATGAAAAATTCTATGAAAGGTCTAGATCAATGCCACATAAGTGTCATGCAAGCAAAAAAGGACAAAATAAGAGATCTTGTGGTCTTGAAAATGTGAAAGTATAAAGGCAAAGGTCTAAATCAAATACAAGGCATGTATTAACTAGAGTGTGGATATATCCTACCATTAAAGCTTTAAAACCCTAAACCCTGCATAAAAGTGATCGAAGTGAACTCAATTAGTTAAAATTTGATTTAAAGAGAGTTTGATTATGTTTTTGAGTGTAAAAAAACTACCATAGAGACCAATTTTAAATCCAAGGTAAATAAATTGGCAAGTAAAAGTCATGGTAGCTCATAGATTGTAATTAAGAGAAGAAACAGAGCTCTATCTATCAATAGATAATGAAGGATCTTCAAAGACATTGAATTGGACATTGTGGCCCTAAACTCCCTAGGCATCAAGAATTGGTCTTAACTCTTCTTCACCATGGATGTGCTAAAACCCATCACCAAGGAGGAGTAGAGAATTTCCATGGTGATCAAGAAAAACTATGACTTGGTCACAATCCAAATGACTGAACTTCATTATTTTGCCACCAAGCCTGAGATAATTAATTACATAGATGTTTTCACTCTAATTTTTATAGACTATAGGGATGATAATGATTGGATCATCTAAGAATGGAATTCTAATAGGTTATATTACATTTCCCCTATGGATTTCAAAAAATACTACAAGCTCCCAATCCCCCATGTAGACTTATCCAAAATCAAGGAGTAAACCTCCAAGCATGACTTAGACACCATCCTTAGACCTTGGTTGTATCAAGGAACCTATGTCTTCAAATAATTTGAGAGTAAGATCCAATAGTCCAATTTAGGGAGAGCATTAGGGAAATCATGACCCTATTAAACTAAGCATTAGGAACATCCTCAACCACATATGTAAACAAAATTTGGGTCCCCTATGTGTATTTCATGGTTGAAGATAAGTTCACCCCTCCAATTGGAGAATTTATCAGTGTCTTCTTACCCAAGTAGTTCACTACTATTAAAAGGAAAATAACTAAGAAATTCTATATGATGTCATATTTATTGGATGCCCTTATTGTCTCCATCAAATTCCCTAGAATTAAAAATTGGTCTCTTGAGGGTCAAACCACCATTTCCCACCATTATTCCATATTTCACATCTTTAAGTACATGAACCACATGCAATTTATCTATGACTATGTCTACACAGCCATAGTGGAGGCTATTATAGGTTTTCCCATGCCTAGAGTCCATCCACTTATGTAGAGATGATGGGTAACATATGGTTCTATCTAAACTACATAGTTATTAGTATTGAGGGAATCATATCCTCACCATATAGATTGCATGTGTATGTACTGAGAAAACTAGTTGAGTAAAAAATTACTTCCCAACTCATTAATGGAGTTGATGGAATTTGTAAGGAGAAGAGGAAGGGTCTTATCCATCCTTTCCCTCTAATTATTGGAAGGACCATGTTGAAAGATTTGAAACAAGTAGAAATCATATCCAAACATAGGGACTCATTTGGGTTTCAAGTTGATGAAAAATGTGGGACTTAAAAAACATAGTAAGTGATCATTTGAAGGAGAAAAAGCTACCCATGCCTCAGTATATACATCAAATTGATGTTCATGACACCATTTACATTAAGGAAAAGAAATATGAAGAATTGTTAGCCAGGATCAAAGGACACAACATCAAGCTTGACCATAGATTGACAAGATATGATAAGCCAATAGGAGAGGTATGGAAAATGCATCCTCTCAAATAACACTTTCTATCTAGACCATCCAAGATATCCCAAGAACAACCTCAAGTGGAGAAACCATAACCTTAAGGGTAAAATGTGTAAAGGTAAGATGAACAAGGCCATGCTAAGGAGAAGCTAGAAGAGAGACCCAAATAAGGACCCTCATCCTCAACCTTGCCACAAAGGCGAAATATAGTGATTGAACATATATATATGATTGCCTTAGAACTAGATGAGACACCTGAGGGTGTCCTCATGTAACTTGTAAAAGCATATTACATAGATGAATAAGGTGAATATATTAAAGAGACTCAAATGTAAGTAGGGGAGCCTAGAGATGAGAAAGGAAAAGAGGTTACTATTGATGTGGTCCCATTGGCCCCTAATGAGAAGATGAAGGTAGAAATGGCATTGGTCCCTATTAGATCCAAAAGACCAAGGTTGACTCTCACACATCCTACTAGTGAGATCAACTTATTTAATGATGAATATCCCATTCATGGACTGATCATCCCTGACTGGTTTATTTATGGAAAATTACAAAAGATACCTTCTCTCTCCCATTCATGGGCCATAACAAAAGATGCCAATATTGAAGTACATGTTAACATTAAGCCATGGATTAGGGCAATTATTAAGGAAGAGGAGGAAAGGATAATTGTGGTGATTCTAGTACTGGAGAGCAATAAAATGGATGCTTCAAAAGCATCAAGTAGAATAGGAATTGAGGTCCTATAACCTCCCAAATTCATAGAGCCAATCAACATCATATAAATTAATCCAAAGATATCTAGATTGGAAAGGATCACCACTAGGAAATCCATGGTGGGAGATAAGTAATTCACCTTCCAAAAGGTTGATCCATTTATAGGTATAACCTCTGTAGGAGGGTAACAACTTGGTAAAGATCCTATCCATGAGGAGGATGTTGAGAGCTTGATTAAGGCTTAGTCAGCTCAAGCAAAGGTTGGGATCCAAGGAATGAAATAAAGAATCCAAAATTTTGAAAAAGAAAAGGAAATCTAGAAACATGATCTATTTTGTTAGCACCAAACACCATGATGGATATGTTTGAGGCCTCATTATTTGATATGCTTAATTCTTTGAGTTTAATAAAGCTAAGGTAAGATGCCCTAAGACAACAAGGTGAAGTATCTATGGGGTTAATAAAATAATGACAAAAATTAGAGACCTAAGTAAGGGATCTCATTGAGATTTTAATTAAGAACAAGATTCCTAAGTTCAAAACTATTAGCTTAGCTCATTCAAACACCATATTGGGAATAATAGTAGACAAGGTCCAAGGTATAAGTGCTTGGACAAGGAATTTGAATAGGCTTATGATAGATGATAAATGATTGATCATTAGAATTTAACATCTCCTAAGAAGTATGTTGGTAAATCCTACCAAGACCACTACCAATTAAATCATTAATGAGGCTAAATACAAACACATGGTCATTTTGGTAATGCAGTTAGCTAGGAGCAAGATCCAAGGCCAATCTGGTAGAGACTACAAAATAATATTGGTCATGATCTTCACAACCAAGGAAAAAATTGTAGAGCCAAGGAGCATAAAGGAAGCTATGGCAAGGGATGATAGAGATTTGGATGACTTAGATGATCAATAAAAATTCTACCTCATGAAACCAACTATGGACCTATAGCTCATCAAAGAATAACATCAAAAAGTAATGGAGCTTCTGTATCATCAACAAGGGGACCCTTCAATTATGGGCCCACTTAGTAGATAATATTGCCTATTGTAAAATAACATTGTAATATTTAGAATAGGAATATTATTTTGTAAGGCATATGCTAGTCTATTAGAATATTACCCCTAGGTTGGTCTAATTGTGAAAGACAAGTGTATTTTAAATTTTTTTAAGGATAGAAGTTCTTATCTTTTGTACACCTGTATATTGTAACTAATCAATGTACTACCTTATCTTTCTATAAAAGGCAAGTATCACCATCTTGTAAAGGGACATAATTTTGAGAAAATTTTGCATACTTGGAGCAATTAATATAATCAAGGAGTTTTACAAAGATTATCCATATTTGATATGTTAATTACTAACATAGTTTTCTCTCAATTACTAGTTTTATGTCTTAAATTTGAATAGCTTCTTTTAATTTTGGGTTGCATTTTCTAGTCATGGAGTTTCTAATTTATGCATATGCTAGATTAGTTAAAGGATCTTGGATTTGATTCACTTCATTTTTATCTATATTTATAATGGAAAATTATATTTGATTATATTATTAAATCTTTAAAAGTAAACCTAGTTCTTACTTGTGGTTCTTTACATTATCCTTTAAAGTTTGCCTGATATATAGTGAAATATGAGCTTAGGGTATTTTTCATTATATATTGGTTTGAATACATACTTATTTATAATTGATTCTTTGTCATAATATTTGAGAATAAGATAGGTAATCAATCATTTTCTTTTATGCCTTACCATTCTCTTAGCCCCTTTTTTACACTAGATCACTTTAGTTTAAACTTCATTATAAATATACATATAAATTAATTTATAGCTTAGGTTTGGATCATAATTTATTGAGTTAACATATAACCTCTATATTTCACAAATAATGGACCATAATGGCTCCCAACCATCACTTATTATACATTTTTTGGAACACTTATACATATATCTATCTTTATTTCACCACAAGTAACATCAATTTGCCACAACCTACTACTCATGCTCTAAATTCTTGGAATTTTAAAATGGGAAATGTTATTTGAAAACTATTAAAATATATAGTACATTTATAGACATCAATAGGTATCTCCAAAGAGATACCTCTCAAGGCATCTATCAAGAGATACATCAGATACCAAATCTATCTCCATTAATAAGTAAATATTGATACCTTTAAGGTATCTCCTAGATGATACCTATAGAATTTAAATATGTTTTGAAAACCCACCTAATGTATCCAAATATAATAAAGTAATTTAAATTTTAACTTTTAACATTAACACATTATCTCTACTTGTATTAAAATTAACACACTATATCTACTTGCATTAACATTTAAACATCATATATGCATAAGTATTTTTTCATTAAATGTGTCTCATGGGAGATACCTATTAAATCTCAATTATATGTTTAAAATCCCACATCTTGTATTTAAATGTAATAAAATATTTTAAAATTTAACATTTATGTTATCATAGTCCATGATATCTCAATTCATTTATGTTCAACTATTTTTGCTTCAACATAATTATAAATACCTTAACTATTTTTTTCCAATCCCAAGGCATAATCCAAGTGGTATTCACTTATTATTTGAAAATATTACCTTTTTTAATCCAAATATAATATATTAATTTAACATTTAACATTAACTCAATGTCTATTTTTATTAACATTAACACATTGTTTCTACTTTCATTAACATTTAAAAATGATATGTGCATATGTTTTCTAACATTAAAGGTATATCTTGGATGATACCTCTTGAATATAAATGATATATTTTAAAATTTAATATTTATGCTATCATAATCCATGATATCTCAAATTAAAAATTTACAACTATTTTTTACTCAACAAGTAAATAATAATACCTTAAAGGTATCTCCAAAGTGATAACTATTGTATTTAAATAATAAATATTTTAAATCCCTCATTTTACATCCTAATGTAGTAAATTAAATTGACATTTAAATAAAAAAATTCTAATTTTCTTCTTTTTCTATGTTTTATCATGTTTATATTTTCTTCACATTGATCTTTTAAATTTACACTATGCCTATTCCTTTATGGATAATAATTTTAGGATATATAATTTTAGTAAATTTGTCAAAGGCCTAAGGCTATATAGACTAAAATACCTACAAATGAAAAGGCCATCTTGAATTTTATTAACACATTATCCAATTCTCCATAAATATTAGATTGATGATACAATAGTGCTTTAAATAATCTCTACATCACATATCACTAACTTTGTTCTTACATTACTAGGATATTAAATTACTTATCCTCAAATTCTTATGAGTCATCTTTTTGGGAACATGAAACTTTTTTTTATCTAAACCTCTATATTTTTTCTATCTAAATATTCATCTGAGTGATTATAGCTTTGAATTTTTTGAATCTTCACTCTCATGAAATTATATAGGTGGTATTCCAAATCCATTTCCATCAATAAATAAATAGAGATACCTTTAAGATATTTCCTAGGAGATACCTATTGAACATAAATGATATGATTACAAAAACCTGCCTATTATATCCAAAATAAAATAAGTAATTTAATATTATTTCACTAGTAATTATATTTAAATTAACACACTACCTCTACATCTATTATATATGAATAATGATTATTTATGAACATACATGTTATCAAGCTCTCAACTAAATTGGACCTTATAAAATTACATAGAGTTTTTTTCCATAACATATCTTAGTCATCAAGTGCCTTTATGATATTACATAATTATTATTATTTTGGATAGATTTTAGCTTTTGACTAGAGCTTAAACTAGTTTTGGGGCACATCAAGAGGCCTAGTCTCCTAAAGACATAAAACCAAATACCAGATTTGATCTCACTAAAACTTAAAAACTCCAACTAATAATGAAAATATCCAAATCTTGATAACTTAAAATAAAACCCATAAATAAAACCTAAATAAACTAAAAACCATAAATATAAATTCCAATCATTAATTCTCATCTAAATGCAATGAACCCAACCAGAAAAGAAAATCATCCTCTGGCTACCAACATAAGCCTTCCCTTGCTAGAGAGTAAATATTCCATTGTCCATTTATTACAACTATAAATATATTTCATAACATAAATATTCAATCTTTCTACTTCTATTTTAATACCTTTTTTTACTTTACTACTATAATTTGGTGTCTTCAAGACATAAGGACATTGATAAGTAGACAAAGTCACCCTGATAACCAAAAATTCTTCTTCCTCCTTCAAATAATCACCATGCTTTTCTAAGAATTCCCTCTACTGAGACCCCTTAGGTAATGGAGAAGATTAATATAAAAAATATTCCCATAGATTCTTAATGACCATTTCCCCTTCTAGAATGGGAGAATAAGGCTTACCTACCTCTAAACCATTCAAACCTTGAGATGCAATCAAATTTGCACCCTTGTGAAAATTGTCCTGGACTTCCTAAAAAGCTGCCAAAGAAAGAACCTCATTAGAAGTGGATTTAGAAGGAAAAATATACTATGAACCAAGTCTAGATTAATTCATCCAACTTTTTTGAACCATTTCTTCAAAATTGATGCATGAGAACCTTAAAAATGCTTCAAGAGACATGAATTAATTTTATGATCAACTTGAATACATTTGAAGCATCTAAAGGGTAGACCTTTAAAGTTAATGAATTATGTCCACACTCTATAAGAGGATGAAATATAAATGGAATGATGAAAAGGTTTGGAGAAATAAATCAAAATAAAAACCCTAATAAAACATTAATTAACTTCAAGGGTTTCATCAATTTTAACAAAAATACCCAGCTTGCTGACCAATTGTTTTAGAAGTTTAGGATCACATAAAGCTAAGGGAAGATTATAAAATCTTGCCTAAACATGATATTAGGAGATAAACAAAGAAATATGGTAAAAAAAAGGGGCCCAGAGAGAAAGAAATGCCCCCTGCTTACCAACAAACCATGACCCATTAGACCACACAAAATATCTGTCTTTAGAAGATTGAAATAAAAGCATAAAAAACCCATTTGACAACATTGAGAGAGAGGGAGATTTTACTGAAGGCTAAGTTTCTTTTGACTAGTACAAAATATCTTCCCAAGTATGCCTTTTTACCACACATTTTTAAATCAAATACTTACACCCTCTATCCAAACCTATCACTAAGAGCTATGCACCTAAAATCTCTAAAATAGGAGTGTCAGAAAAATATAAAGGAACATCCTCAAGATAAGTCATTTCCAAGGCCACTTTTTATTTAAACTTTTATTTTTATTTCATTCCTAAATAAATCACCACCTTAAATTCCTCCTCAAAAATATTTGCTAAAGGAATATGACTCCTGGGAACCAAAAAAGGATTAAAACCATGGAGAATCCTAATAATAGATTCTCTACAAAACTCCCCAAAAGAATGGAAGCATTTGAAATATTTTTGCAACTAACATACACTAGTAATCTAAAGGAAACCCTAAATTCCACTTATATTTATTTTAGAGCCTTCTTCCCTTGAGAGGAACATCCATTTAAAAAACTTTGTCCTCATTCATATGCTCCAAATCAACTAATTTCTCTTAAGAAGAATAGTCCAAAAGTTTCTACATAGCAGTAAAATTGATTTGAGATTTTTAAAAATGTCCCTTTTCATCTCCTCTCTTACTACCTATTCCACACACCCCCCACCCCATGCCAAACCTTTCTCCTTCCTCATCTTATTCACCCTCCCGACTAGAACCCATTGTTATTAGATCCATCATCAATAAAATATTTTTTGATATTACATAATTATTAATGGCTAAAACTAAAAAATATTTAAAAATAATACAAAATCATCAAATTTTTAACTCAAAATTCTTTGAGGTAAAAATTATTTCAAGGAGGGAGTATAATTATTAAACTTAGGATTATATGTTCTTTCTAGCTAAGAATATCAAGAATGGGTAATATAATGAAGATGAGATTCCTAGCTTGTATTTGAATTGCAAATATAGGATTAATAAATACTGTCTTCTCTTAATATTATTATCTTATCTAAGATAAATTTCTTATCCTTTTTTTATCATTTATATATTAGTACATGAATCATTTCTCAAAAACATTATTTCATATTTTTAGCTTCCCTGGGACTACACTTATATTTTTTATTGTCCTAACCTATTGTTATCTTTCCTAATTATGGATGGATAAGAATATATTTAAAAATAATATTATCACAAATTGAGATGGAAGCTTCTAGATAATATGTTTACTAGATTAATATCATATATTATAAAGTATTTTTCATTTCTTCTCCACTCTAAGGTATCACCCAAGAGATACCTCTCAAGTTATTTCCAAAGAGATACATTAAGGAGGACTAAATTTAATGTAGTAATTATAGGAGAAACAATTACAAGTATAGGTAACATAAGATCAAGGGTGGTGATATAGGATGTAGATATTTTTTGGAGGATTTTTTTATTGGAAATTTTAATAACCACCAAACTCCATTAAATAGTCTATCTATATGTAGCCTCTTCTCAACCTCTAAATGTAGTTTATATATGTTTGTATATATGAAATTTTAGTCAATATAGAATTGGTAATATTTATTAAAGGTGTATTTTTATTAATATCTAGTCAATATGTCCTTCATTAAGAAACACCTAGGTGATAAGCTAAACTATCACCTAGGCAACAACCTTATCTATGGGAAAATGAAACCAGCTCTTAACTATCATGTCAGGGAGTGTAAATATTATTTAAGTCCATAAATAATATAATAATTTTTTAAAATAATCCCATTTAATTTTATTTATGTCACATATTTGATCCTTTCAAATTTGTATTGTTTATACAAGTTAGGTATTACTCGAACTTAAAAAAATTAGTATTTTTTAAAGTTGTTGAAAATGATCACCTAGGTGATACCCCTATTAACATAAATTATTTCATTACATGAATTAAATATTTCAACTTTAAAAATAAATCATTCAGATGATACCTTATGTAAAATATTATAGATAGTTAATTGAAAATGTAATAGCATTGCTTGAATTTGTAACTCATTTTGTTGATACTAGTTTATTATTTCTTATATTACGTAGGATACCCTTTTTAACTAGAATAATTAATGCATGTTATATATTTTTTATATTTACTAGGAGATGTATTGGACTTCATTAAAATTTCCAAGATATAAATTTTGGAAATGTTTTCAATCAAAACTATCATCGAGGAGACACCCCTCCAACATTACTTCTTTCAATCTTTATCATGTCAATGTTAAGCAATAAAAATTGACTTGAAGAAGATGATCCCATTATTTTAATAGAAATAGATATAGAAATGACATAGAAATAAAAATTACATTGACATATAAATGAGTACATGTAACAAGTAATTTATGTCACTGCTATATGTATTCTTGTTTTATACCAAAAAAATGATTATATTGTATTTTTCTATTTAAAATTTTGATATTGTCAAATTTTTAGTAGCATGTGTGTACATGCACACATGCATGCGTGCACACACACACATAAACATGCATGGACACCTATGTGTGTGTGTATAAATATATGTATATATGTATGTATTAATGTATTTCTATTTATATGTACATGTATACATATACATAGACATATATGTATATGTATATGTATATGTGTACATATACATATACATACACACACACACACATACATATATACATATGTGTGTGTGTATACACACACATATGTATATGTATGTATACATATTTATAAATTTGTATATGTATATATAAATGTATGTACACAAACACACACACACATACACATGCACATACACATAAAAGTGTCATAGACATAAAAATTGATATATAAAACTATCTTTTTTTTTTATGCTAAGAGTATTTTTTCTACCAAGAATTGATTATGTTGTATTATTCTAGTTGATAGTATTTAAAATTGTAAATTTATTAGTAGAAAAAACCCACCTAGGTGTTTGATGATTAGAAGAATATTTAATATATGTAAATAATTGATATTATGGGATTTTAATTTTAGGATATTGAATGAACCTCAAGTTACATTATTCAAATTTATTGTAGTACTATTTTACTCAAGACACATGCACATAGAAATATTGACATAATCACTTAATTTATTTACAAAAAAAGAAACTACCTAATATAAATTTCTCAAAGATAAAATATGTATTTTAGGGTGTCATTTAGATTTCATATTTTTAAATAAGTATTTAATTATAAAATTTTTCCTAAGAGATACATTGTGTAACTATTTTCTTACAAGTAATTAACATTGAAGATATTTCAATTGTTTTACAATATGTCATCAGGAAAAGAAGAAATGCCAAGACCTAGTGGAAAAATAGAAGGCTTCAATCAAATAAAACTTAGATATTTTATAGTAAAAGATTTCCTAAGATTAATCTTAAACTACATTGAAATATTCCATTTTAGGGTGGCAAGAAGATACCTATTAGTGCTTGGTACTTTGAGTTATATTGTACACCAAATATGCATTAAAATGTTTATCTGTTTAACACTACATCTACAAATAAATAAACTCAATTGGAATAGTTGTTTCTTGTGACAAAGATTAACCCATAGATGCTAGTCAATTCTAACTAAAATTTTGGAATGAATACGAGGGCATGTTTCATTGTGTGACATCAAAATTCAAAAAAATTGTACCCAATAAAATGGAATTGAAAAAAAAAAGTCTCTCAAAAAACATTTGGGTTTCATTTAAATGGCTATGAGAACATTGAAACATCACGGTTGATAGATAGAGATGATTTGGTCCTCAAAATTCATAACATGTTGAATGAAAAACATGGAAAAAGGGGAAAAACATTTTTCATGTCACCATCATACAAGTATGTATCTAAATTATCTTACAAGAATGATATTAATATAATTGAAAAAAATAAAACAAATGATGGTGACTCATTTGTTTTTAAAATTTGAAAAATTCTATCTCAAAACTCACATTATTGGATAAATATAATATCAAACATAGGGTTGATACATTTTTTTTGGCATAAAATACTTATCTAGCACATAAAAAATTATTTGAATGTTATATTTTTTTATAAATATAACTTCAACATTCTTGTAGGGATTTGTTAGTTAGGAGATGAAAACATCAAAATAATATATCTAAATTAAAGGAGAGTGTACACTATCATTATTTCATTGTAAAAATTAATGAATCCCAATGAAATATTATTTTCGAATTACTTTTGGTCTAAATAACCTTCAATAAATTATAGACTAAATAAATGTTATTGAATAAATGTTGGATAAAAATGCTTTGAGATTTAAAATTATAGATGGTTAACACAATTATTTTAACTAAATTGAATTAATGTATCTTATTAATCCTAATTATTATAAATGGAATATAGAAAATAAAGAATCTAAAAATATAATTATAAATAATAAAACTAAAAACAAGTGAATAAAATGGATAAATAAAAATAGAAACCAACAAGGCTAAACTATGCAAAATAGAGATATTCTTAGTTTTTTGAGTTGTCAGGCAATTGCAGAGGAAAATAAAATACAAGAACATGAATAATGCAAAAAACCCATAAACATGCTGAAAATGAATCCCAAGTGCAATTAAGGAGAGGAATTCCCAATAGGACAAGAACAACCATCATTGATGTCTTTTTGATTAATCTTGTCTTTCTAAATAAAAATGAAACTTTTGGTATAGTCAGGTGCAATAGTGAAAATTATGTCTTTTATGCTGATTTGATCATTGAAAACTATATTAAGACTTGTATGTGCCTTATTGAAGTTTCAAACTCTAGTTTTGTAAAATAAGGAGATAAATAGTTATGTGGAGGAAAAAAGGGTTAGTAGTTGGAGTTGTGTTAGACCTCAACACCCCATTGTGTTGAGCACTGCTTACATACCAATACTCTGAAGATGGATCAAATATCCATGTAGTTATCCCACTAAGTTCTTTGTGAAATTATGGTCTTTTATTATGTGAATACATATAAAATTGGTCTGAATACTTAATCACGCTTGTCTAGGGTTGTGTAAAACTAATTTAGACTTGGCACATGAATACTTGAAGTGATTAGGAATTGATTTGGGAAGAATATGTAAGCTTTGTTTGATGTAAACTTGTATAAGTTAGCTCTTATGATAAGATTGATAAGCTTGTCAAGATTTTATAAATGAATGAATTGGTTGCTATTTATAGTGATTTAAGAGTGAAAAATATTCATTGTGGAGTTTAATAATAATTAAGCTGAACCTAAAGATGATTTATTTTTTATAATTTTGGTTATTTTCATAGAAGGACATGATTGATAGACATGATAATAACACCAATCATTAATGTTTATTTGGTCATTCTTGTACCTTTAGGAAAGGTACTAATTTTTGTGTCTAAGTCAGAGCATACATATACATAAATGTGTTTTTAGTTGTAATATTATTTATGTAGGTGATGGTAGAGGGCCTTGTAGTGAAACAAGGTATTATTTTATGCTTATAATAGACAAAGTTTGTCAGGCAAGTGTTAACTAAGTGCAATGAGTAAAAACCAAGATTATTCATAGAGATAACCTTATAGGATAGTCATTTCAAGTGGTTTTTGAAACCCAACCCCATATAAGAACCATCCCCTATAAAAATTAAATTTCAAAAGAACATAAGGGATCTAATTAAGAGGACCAAGTCTATAATTTAATATTTGAATTTCTAAACTCAAAAAATAATAATAACAATACAAGGATTAGGGTTTGGGGATAAGGTGTGGTCTAAAAACTATTTGTGAGGCATTCTTTAATGGAATCCTAGGGGATGGTGGTGAGCTGTAATGTCTCTTAGTGTGTTCAATTTTAACTTTTACCTTAAATTTGACACCCATTTGACCATCACTTAGAATTTTATTATTTTTTCTTAGAGAATTTAGTTCAAAAATAATAATATTTTGGCCATATGGTGGAATCTGGATCCCCCTTTTTTTCACAAATGTTTTTTTTAGCTTGAAATATTTGTGTAGTTACATTGACATGATTTAGAAGGAGGCACATCTCCAACACTCTAAATGGAAACATAGTTCACCTAATTACATGTGTATTCATTCCTTTCTCTTCAAATTAAAATTATTCTTTTATCTATTTTATTTTATATTTAATTTCATAAATGGGCATTGATTTATACATGTTTAATTGCATGATTTCATGATGAAATGTGTACACTTAGAGTTTCTTCCTAAAAGCAAAGTATTTTATCACACTAAGGTGTATCTCTTTATTTTTTACTCGAGCATTATTTTTATTTTCAATACTAGACTAAAAGGTGGATTTTTTAGACATGAAAATCTAGTATTAGACACTTTAAAATGTCAATCTTGACCTATCCTTACCTTTTATGACTTATGCATACACATATGATTTTTTCACACTCTTGTTTCCTATTTGCTTATCTTTTATGGTTTTGACCTTACAAATTTATTTTTAGACACCTACACAAATTTTATAATATGTTCCTAACCTATTTGTTTTTATAATTAGAATAATTATTGATCATTAAATTATTATTCACATATTTTTGGACACCTCTGGCCATTCTCATATGTTTTCATATTTATATACCCATATGCCTTAGTCATATTTTTCCACACACCAAAAAAAATTAAGTTTACAAATTTAAATTATATTTATGAGTTAGCCCATAATTTTCAAATATATATGGTATGAGAATATACCTAAATAGACCCATATTTATACATAATAAGTTTAATAATATTCCATATCTTTCATCTATCAAGAAAGTACTAAAAATCTTATTATATCATATTATAATTAAGATGGATCATCCCAAACTTTCCAAATAAAAAATGAGTCACAAGGAGTAGGCCATAGACATGTCTAAAGCTCCTAATTCAAGACAATTTTTACATTTTCAAGTATCAAAATATATATCACAAGTTGCATTCATAAAAATATCACCATTGCACACATACACTTAAAGGGAAGAGATACGTGTGATTTGATTTACCTCTTCAGAGTATTAGATACATAGATAGTGCTCAACCTATTAGAAATAATGTAGTTTGTATTCACATTGGTGAGATATGTGTTTGTTTATGTAAAGTGATTTGGTAAAATCTAGTAGATATTGAGTGAGGTTTTTTAGGAAGGGATTTAAGTGTATTAGAACCACCAATCTATTCTTAAGGAGACTAGTTATAGGATATTTGTTTTATAACTATATTATTATCATTGAATAAACATGTTGTTATGATCAACCCCAATCTAACATTTTCCTCTTTATTCATTTTATTATTTAGTTTCAGTGTAGGTTATTGGAATACTCTATGTTCACTCTCTATTATTCTTACATCCAAAAGATTGTATTCCATAGCATTTTAATGCAGATCACATGCAACTGATGTTACATTTTTTCACTTTGCTTTCTCATTACCAATCACTTGTAGTGAAAACCGCATGCAAGTGTTTGGCATTCACTATTCACCTTGGCATATTATTTTTATTCTCTCTTTTCACATTATTAATTATCTTCATACTTTAGTCACTCTCATTCTATCCACTATTTGTAGTAAACAAAAAAGAAAAAAATAATTTGAAACAACATCACAAAAAATAACATCTTTTTCATTTATTAATGAAATTTGATGATTCAAATTTATCTAAAAAGATGAATAATAGGAGTACAAAACCTATAAATTATTTCAATAGATTCTACAAATTCACATATATGTTTGAAACATAAAATAAGAATTTAAGATTTGTTTTTAGGATGTGAATGGTGGCATTTAAAGGCTGAATCCACATTATTTTTTTGATAACTATGCATAATGCATCATGCCATCATCTATACTCAATGTACTTTGTCAAAACCCTACCATTGACAATGCAAATTATTTGATCCTATTGCAATGTATGAACCTCCTTGGAATCTATATATAGAGTTTAAAGTTAAGATATCATTTTTTAATGCAATAGGTAATAGATTTAAAGTTTTAGTTTATATTATTTGTTTATAAATAAGTTTGAAGTCTTTTTAGAAAGTATGACATTAAGTAAATAGGGGCTAAAGTTTTATTTTATTTAATTTTTTTATTGTTTTTTATTATGGTTGGTGGTATTTATTTATAAGTTTGTTTTGGATTTAAGTTATTAATTATTATGGTATAAAGTTAAGAGTCTTTTTTATTTTTGTTTATAAATCTATATCATTATAGATTTATGTTTAATATTTAGTATTTGGTTATATTATAACATTGGTTTCAAATTCAAAATAGATATAGTGTTGTCACTAGTTAACATTTAAAATTGGAAAAGCAAATTAAGTATCATTATTGGAGTTGTCACTATTATAAGGATGCATTTTTAGTTTAAATTGACATACATTGAGTTAATTTTTTGGGAGATATAACATTGAAAATTTGATTCCCATTGAAAAATTTGATGGAAAGAGTTTCTATACATGGAAAATAAAAATATAATTGTTGATGATTGAAAAATACCTTTTGAACATTATTGATAGAACTATTGAAAAACCCACACGTCAATGAGCTTCAAAAATGGAAGGTCAGAGAGAAAAAATCATTAGCCATTATTGGTCTTAGATTTGTAAACTTTAAAAATTATTCTAAATATATATGGGAATTGTTGACTAATTTTGATCCATAAGGTCAAAATTTCAACTCCTATACTTCAAAACTTTTTTGTCATTCTTCCATGCCTTGTTCCTAACCCATCCCCTGCCTTATGAGGTCTTGTTAGCATTATTTAAGGTAGTGTACTTTTCATTCATTATAATGCTTGCAAGGTCAGTCATAATGTGTCAAGATGGTACATGTTCTATCAAGTCTTATCCTTTCACTTTTTGTCACTTGGTTTAAAGATTATTAAATCTATTTGAGGAGATTAGGGTATTTTAGCATTTTTTAAATTTTTTTGAGAAACATAGGTTTTAATTATGGCCAAATTAAGATATATAAAGGTGATATTATTTCATGGATAATTAAATATAATTTTTAATAGTTCATTTAAATTTAAATGTGGATTTTAAAATCTCTTCAAGCCATCTAACCTTGCACTAGTCTTCCATCATGCATGACATGCACTCTAAAGTCATTTAAGTCATATTTTGGGATAAATATGAGGTAATATATGAAATTTAAAAAAAATAAAACATTTAAAGAGGATATATAACGTGCATGTTGATAGGATAAAGTTAGATACTTAGTTTTCATGTTATAATAGGTTAATTACTTTAGTTCTAACTCCAAAGAGGTAGTTTAAGGCACTTGTACAAACTTCAAGATCCCACTTTTAGGTGAAGATGATTTTAGAGTTTATATTCACATAATAAAGGTCATATCAAAGTTCAATAATCTTTCATAGGTTTCAATAAGGAAAAATATTCATTCTCTCTCCTATTGATCTCCTTACAAGCTCACAAAGGCATATTTCAAATGGATGGTACATGTCATATAGGTAAAGTCAAGGTCTAAGATCTTGACCAAAGATAGGGGTCATAGTAATATTTAAATAACTATAATTGGTTTTCATATTGAAATCCCCAATATCTATTAATAATTGCTAAGAGCTTAAGGGGTCAAAAAGTGACTCAAATATCCATTAACTCATTTTAGGCAATTTTTCTTATATGAATGGACTCATTGAAACATGGTGGGTGTTGTATGAGGTATATATACATATGAAAAATTATTATATATCTATTTACATTAGATTTGCATGTGTGATCAATAGGTGCTACAAAAAAAGCCTTCATGGGTGACATGTCATAGTTTGTATTTTAGAGTCTTTGGGGAGTTAACATAGCTTTATGAATATAATATATGGATTGATATTTTCACCATTATCCCATGATATTCATGGTTATATAAAAAAATGCTGATCATTTTGTACTAGCCTTCTCAATGCTATTCATGCTTCTAATTTGAAGACTGTGTTTTTGATGTTGCCTATAATAATGGTTTGAAAAATCTAACTATACATTTCCAAAATTATATGGAAGGTTGATACTACATAATTATCTCCTTAAATGCAAAACAACATTTATTATTTCATTAAAAACTCTCTATATGGTTGTGTTCCTTTACACTAGCTCCAAATAACAAATATTGATCTTATGCCTACGGAGTGTGTATAGGCCTATTGAACACATAAGTGGGTCAAAATGATGGAAAATGATGATGTGGAAGTATTTTTAAAAGGGTAATGAATCATATAAACTATTTTAAAATATTCATAGGAGATGTTTAAGCTAAATGGAAATAACAAAGTGAGTTGGATACTCACCTATGAAATTTAACCCATAAACTTGATGCCTACAGTCTATACACCTATAGTCAAGCCTTCTTAGAGGTCTAACTTACCTTAAAGTGTCATATAAAAAATATGGAATGTTTGGTATGGTTTTTGAGATAAATTAATAAGACATAGGTAAAAATATTCATGACATTTAAACTTAGTTAATGAGGTAGTTTCAAGTTTGAAAAGTTATTCAAGCATAATAGGCCTAAGGGGTCACATATAGGCCTATGTAAGTGTATGAAAGTGAGAAATAAAGGGTTGCATTGATGTTGGAATTTGGATTATATTAAATATGGCTAGAACCACTTTAAACCTAAGAAAATCTTGAGGAAATTCAAATTTATATGGATGACTGAAGATAATACCCTACTCAAGGCTAGAAGAGTTAAACCTATCACATAAAGGTATATGTATAGAATGATGGTGAAATTTTTTTGAGGAAGATAATATAGAGGTTTTTAAGAAAAAAGGATCCATGAAAATAACTAGTAAGTATTGGATATTGAAGTAGTAGGGGTCAATGAGGATCAAATCACTCAAAGTGATAGGTAGTCAAGATACCTCAAAGGTATCTATAGGCCTAACAGTATATGGAGTATAACCTAAGTAAAATAATCATGTTTTAATAGTGAATTAAATGATTATAAAGTGAAATAAAGTTAAAAAATTCATATAAATAATTTTAGACTTTGATAAGTTATGATAAAGTCATCATGAAGGATAAGTTCACCTTTATTCATCCCAAATTTACCACCTACAAGCTATATATGAAAAGGCAAGCAAGATGAGTGATGAATGCATTTGAGAAGGGACTCAAAGGTATATTAAAGAATAAATATAATATTAATCATGCCTTCACTATGAAATTAAACCTAAAAATTCATCAAAATGAGAAGGTACATACTTATAGTCCAGGCATACCTATTAGGCTCCTACAAATAGGGTTTTAGAGGAAAATGAAAGTATGTATTGAACTATGCATGAATGAGAGGTGAAAGAGTGAAATATAGGTCTATTTAATTAATTAAAAAAGTTTCATGGTATATCTATTTGACTGGTTAGGTCCTCTAAAGTTACATAGAGCTTAATAGGCTAATTAGGCCTAGTAGGTCTAAATGGGCATACACAGGCGTGTGCATGTAATGTGAAGACGATTTTATTTTTAGAAAATTTTAAGGATTTGAATCCTTAGGTAAGTGAGTAAAAATATTCAAATATATTTCCATGAGGTTTAAAATCAATAAATTTATAATATATCCTAAGAACCAATTCTTTAGGGTCAAACTAGTCTATTAGCTTACAAACCCTAGACATGTGTATGAGAGGTCTATAAAAACTTTGAAGAGACACATTATAATAAAAAACATGGAAATATATTAGGATAAGTGTCAATAGTTTCATATATGTATTTTTATATGATCTTAATCAATTTCAAACCCTCTAAACTTAAATTCTCCCTCTCAAACTTAGAATTATAGGTCTTCTAGCCTGAGAGTCACCTTCATCATGTATGAACATCTCTAAGTAGGTGTAAGGAGTTCTTATCTATTAAGGAAAGTTAAATGAGGTTGTATAATTTAATTTATTATCATTGGTGTTGTAATTAAATGCCTCAAGACTATGGACAATCGATAAGAGACTATGCTCCTTGAAACCTACGTAAAGCCTCCACAAGGACTTAATGGCTAAGAAAGTGAGATTGATGGGTTCAAATGCCTTAGTTTGGCTTGGAAAACACTTGAAACACTTTTAGTATGTTGGAAAAAGTGTTTTCATCAATTTCAAAGGTAATGAAAAAGTGGTGATTGATGAAGTATGATATCATGAAGTGACAAGAATGCCTTATGTGTTTGATAAGTGATCCATGTGGTTTGAGTTATCTTAATCAATGATAATGATATGATAGGCTTATAAGATATTATAAAGTGTAGTGAGATGCTTTGTAAGCTATAAGATTGGTATTATAGAGACAATATGGAGATAAGATAGAATAGTATGGGATTAAGATTGAGTATGGTACTTTTGAAGCATGTGTCTGAAGTATAGAGTCAGTTCATGACTCTCAAGAGTGAGCTACAGTAGCAAGGCCTCATTAAGGGCTCACATATAGGCTTATATTTATGACCTTAAGTGGAATAATGAAGTATTTTAAGAAATATTTATGACTTGTGAGCTAATGTGAGTTATGTTCATGATATAAAAAGTTGTATCTAGTGTATTTATATAGTTACAAGTTAAGGAATAAAGATAAAGGTGCATGAATAGTGTCTTGATGATCTCAAGGGTATGAAAGCTTTATTAAGCCTAATCAAATGAGATAGGTTGATTAGTTACAAGTATAATATTGAAAAGGTGATTGTTTATAGAGATCTATTATGTTATCTTGGAGGTGTATGTCAAGTTTGAAGTCATAATTTTGTATCAAAATGCCTAAGAGTGGTTTTAAATTTTCTTGAGTGCTTAAAATGAATAAATGAGATCTTGAGAAGGAAGTTGAGATGCTCATTTGCATGTGTATATTTTTCATTGTAACCTAGGACATTTGGATTAGTTGGGTAAGGTTCCAAAGAATATTCTAGAAGCATTTTGTAGAGAAACCAAGCCCTCATATTTATGAACAAACATTGAGAAGGTAAAGAGGTTTTTGTGCCTACAAACCCTCATAGTGGAGAAATTGGAGATATATGAATGGTTTTAGAATAGTATGGATTTTTTGATCAATTTTTATGATTGTATGTTGTATATGACTCCTCCATGCACCTCCAAGTGGTAGTGATGTGTCAGGGTAGTGAGTAGAAGGTATAAAAAAGTGCTTATTTCTAGAGAATTTATTGTTATAGGTAAGGTTTAATGAGTCAATTCATTCAATTTTATGGAGGTTTAAGGATAATAATATATATTTATGTTCATGAAGTTACTTTGGATATAAATAGTCTCTGTGTCAATCATTTTGGTTAATCAAAATATTCTATCGCTAGACTATAGACAGTGAAAATAGTGAGAAATAACTAGGTAGAGTGAAAAATGTGATCAAGAAAGAGTTTCAAGTGATTATGGATGAATAAAAATGATCGGGGTATTTTTTCAAGACCTATTCATAATTTTAACTTAAGTGGTTAGTGTTTATGGTACCCATACATAAGCAAGAAATTGATCTCAAAGTGTGTTGTCTGAGTAATATGAACTATGAAGGTGTGTGTTACAAAATTTGATCCATATATTTCATATTTTATATTATAAATACATGTATTAGTGTTTTTATATGTGATAATTGTGTTGAAGGACCTTGTAGATACATTTTTAGGTCAATGAAGTGATCCTATAGGTGTTAGGAGTCATGTTCACCATGCAAGTTGATAGTTCTAGGTGTGCTAAGGTAAGTGATGCATTTGAGTCCTTATTTAAATATTTTATGAATCAAATGGATATTTTGTTATGGTTTTATACATAAATTAAATGTAAAATAATTTTTTAAGGTAGATATATAGTTTAATGAGTTGAATTGTCAAATCCAAAATGACTTATCTAGCTATGTATGCACAATGTGAGAGTGGTCTGAGAGATTAGTTTGTTAGACCAATGTTTGATGACAATAAAAGAGATATAACTGATGGATAATTATATATATACCTCATAGGAACCATGTATTTTGATTAGTTATCATGAAAGTGTTGTTTTAAGTATAAATAACAAGTTGTTCATGGCTATACTTTTGGAGGCTACAAATAGTCTGAGTGGTTAGTTTAAAGAAGTGAGTTTGAAGTTGTTTGACATGATTTGAGGAAAAAAAATTATTTTTAAGATGTAAATTAAGTATCAAAGGTTCATTATAGTTCATTTTAAGTCCTTTTTTATTCATATTCAAGTGTGAAATGTAAAAGTTTCTTGACTATACTTTGACTATGTTTGACCAGTCTGAGTGATCCTATTGTAGAGGTGGTTTTGGATGCTTGGAACCTGAATGAATACGTCCAATATACATGGATATTTTTATTAATTAATTAATTATATATTAATTTTTTAAATTATTTTTTATACAAGTGACTGTATGTTTCATTTTTAAGAGATAGACTTTTTTGTGTAAGAAGGCCTAAAATGTGAGAAGACTTGATTGATAGGTTCAAGGTGTGAAATGGAGTTATAGGTATTGAGGACCCAATGATATATTATTATGTAACTATTAAAGTGATATTTTAATTGTTTTAAGTGTTGTTTGAAGCTAAATATGGGCCCAAGAGTTCAAGGGTAATGTGTGCCTTGAAGAAGGGCTAATTCCATTAGGTCTCTATTAGGCCTAATTGAGTTTTATCCTCTATAGGTTATAACCAACCTATGGAGTGTTTGGTTATCATATGTATTGTGTGTTTTAATCTTAAAAATTATGATCCAAGTGGGTTAAGAATATTATCTGACCATGATGGGTTAGATGAAGAGTATGGCATAAAGGTAAGGCCTAATTATCCTATTTGGACTAGTTGAGTTGAAGAGGAATCAAGAGAATAAAATAACTCATTGAAGGAGTAGAGGTAGGTCATTAAGGACCATTATAGGTTAAATAATATCATTCATTCATATATTATTAAGTTAATTCAATTGGATACATAGGTTAATGGACCTAATCATCCTATAGGAGTAATATTGAATGAGTGAGCTCTAGAGGATGTTTGAGTCAGAGTGAAGAGGAAAGAGTGAAAAAAGGAGGTAATCATAATTTGAAGAGTTATAAACAATTTTTCAAGATGGTTAAAGATTTAAGTTATCCGATTTGGTGCTTTCTTACCTAGGGGGTTGAATCCTCCTTATAATTTGGAGCTTTTAGAAGACTAGTTGGATGGGTGCTCAACTAGGCAAGGGTTGGAGCTCCTTATGAAGTAGGTGATTCACTAAAAGATGGATCTTGTAATTATAAGATATTATTCCATGTGAATTTATTATTTGGTTTTATCCTCCAATAGGTTATCCCACATATCTCTTGTGTTCTTTTGTATGCTTGTGTAGTTATTTACTAATGCATTGATATCTTATGTGAATGTATGTTTCATAGAATGGTAAATGGAATTGAATTTTCATTATTGTTGTAAAACCAATTCACCCCCATATAAATAGATAATTATAATAGAATACTCTAGGGAGGTCTTCACCATGTAACCTAATGGTGCTATGACTTGTATGGATACATTAAATGCTCCACTTTTGTATAGTTTTGAAGTAGACTCATGGTATAGAGGTGAGAGATCAAGTAAAATTTATTGGTGATGTTTCCTTGGGTTATTTTTTACCCTCTTAGGCCATAAAATACACTCAATTTCCCCTATAATTTCTCTTTTAGGATTGGAATAGAAAGGTAGTCTAGAGGTGTTAGTAGAGAGGTGACCTAGTCACCTAGATGAGAAAGAATGGTAGGTGTACACTAAATTAAAGGAATAAATCATAATATAAGATTATTATTTGTTCCTAAATCATGATCATAAATATATTTTAGTGTTTTATGCAAGTTTCATATCCATATAAGTGGCTAGTACCAAGCGACTAGACATAGTTGCCTATTTGACCTATTTGGCTAGCTAAAGAGGATGTCTCTTGGAATTAAGATAAGTATGGATGTGTCAAGTAGAGATGTTAGAGATAGATAAAGGTTTAAATATTTTCATAATATTTATAATAAGTGTTTCAATATTTTAACTCCATTGTAATGAGGTGGTAGTTCCCCAAATCTTAAGATGATCAATGAGTACCCTCTCCTCTTACCTTTGCTAACCTTATGGAGTTGCTTGAAAAGTGACTTGACATATATTATCAAGGTATTTTATTATGATTATATTATTATTTATTGAATATGGAAACTGGTTCCATAATTCCTTCGAGATCATAATTTCTCTCTCTCTTTTGACATTCTCTATATGTATAGCCTAGTTTGGATTGAAAAAACTTAGAAAAAAACTTGTATTTTTCCTTTTTACTTGAATAAAATTGAGTTTTTCCTTATTATAGCTTGTTTCTAATAGATGTGCTTAGTTGGTTGATGAATGACTAGTGATAGAAAATTCTTCATTTCATTTATCCTTTCTTAGTTATCTCTATGAAACTAGTTGTCATCTTTATAGGTCACATAGTGTGAAGAAAATATTATGTGATTGACAAGTTAATATATCCTCAGTGTATTTAAATACCTATTGATCAACTTCCTAGTTTATTCACCATGCACTAGCCTCTATGTGAAACACTCACACCTATAGACCTTCATATTTGAGTAGTGAAATTGAATTCATGGTGTAGTTCATATCTTTAGTGTATTATATACAATTGGAGGAACATATATTTGGTGCATCACCTTGATTATAATAGGCTTATCTCCATTTTCCTAACAAGTTGTAGATTAGTGTTTAAGACTAAGTGATTCAATAGTGGGATCTAGACCTATAACCTAGAGAATCACATATCTAATAGGTCACCCACAAATTTGAGGTGATTCCATGTTACCCCAAATTTGGAATTCTTGAACTAACTTCCAAGGGTGCAAATTTGGTTGATAACAGAAATCATTGAATACACTATTTAGGTCTCAAAATGATAGTTTTAAAATAGCTATTAAATAATAGTTATATGGTTTAAAAATGGAATAAGGGGGAGATATATTATCTTATGTCAGTAAATTTCATTCTCTCATAAACTAGTTAGCTAGAATCAATGAAGAGATAAAATAAAATGATTCAAAATCTGTAATATAAAATAGCATGCCAAGTAGTATGTCCAATATGGTGTTTACTCTAATTAATATAAATCCAATCTTAGATAATTTTATATCAACATTTCTTGATGAAGGAAACAAGATTAAAAATAATGTAACAAAATAATAACTGCTAGTCACATAAAACAAGCCAAACAATTCTTACAAAAATTACAAACATGTGTTCAAATCCAAAAATGGGAAAAATAAATACATCTGATTTTAGTGTAAAATACCAAGATATATTCTTATGAATTTAAAGTAAAGAGCATAGGGTTTCCTCAATGGAAAGATGTAAGACAAGGCCATGGTAATGAGATAAATAAATATTGGGAAGAATCCAACACTCATTCTGATAATGAATAATTTTACTATCCAAGTGATGAAGATTATGTGTACTAAGTGTGTGTGTTTGTGTGTTATGTATTTCCCCATGTGAGCACTAAGGGGAGGAAATGTTGGGAATAATATAGTCTATACTCACATTGGTGATAGATGGGTTTGTTTACGTAAAGTGATTTGGTAAAATCACGTAGACATTGAGTGACATTTTTTAGGAAGGAATCTAAGTGTGTTATAACCACCAACCTATTCTTAGTGAGAATGGTTATAAGATATTTTTTTTATAAGTGTATTATTTTAATTGAATACATGTTGTTATGATTGGCCCTAATATGATATTTTTATCTTCATTCATTTTATCATAACCATTCATTAGGAAGTTTTTAATTTTATATCAAACCGTCATTATTTCCCATTTTTAAAGGTCAACCTAGTGTCAAAAGTGGAGCTAATTCAAATTTAAGGAGACAAGAATCTATATTCTTCACATATAGTGAACACATAACATTAGGCAAAATAGTGGTTTCAAAATAGGCACAACATCATGTGTTGAAAGAGTGAGGAACAACATATAGAGACAAATATAGTAGAAGACATATTTCTACAACTAATTTAGGCATCCATAGGTTGACAGACTTGTCCAAGTAGACCTAGATAACTAGTTTATTAATCTAAGGTATCTTGGTCTCTTTATAGTATTTTTAGTCAACTAAACTTAGTCACAGACCTACACAATCCTAATAACAAGATACCTTAATATCCTTGGTTATATATATTTATAATAAGTTTCAATATTCACGTATACTCTATTCTAGAATTCAAATTTATTTTAATTTTTACATTTCTTAAAAAATTTAAGTATTCAAAGTTCTATTTTGTTATATCAATTTAATCAAATTAATTTATAACACAAAGATAAATTACATTCATCATTTTAAATTTCCATATTTTTCAATATAGTACCAAATACAAAGAAATAACTTTCATCATTTTTTCCAATGCACACCATGATCACAATAAATTAATGAACATAAAAAGGTATAGGTTTAAAAGAGTGAATAAATCATAGGATATGAATCTATAAAATAGTAAATCCGTAAGTATGATAATATTTTTATAAACCCTAAGAAAATTTAAGAAGAAAATCAAACCTTAGGTAAATATTGGCACAATGTGGATACCTAAAAAACAAGTAGGGTTTTGGATAAATCAAGCATGAAAATATTTCATGTCTAAAAATTACATCTAAAATCAGCCATGAAAGTTTAGGAAAAGAAGATTATATGATACCTTAGGTTGAATGTTGTAAATAATAAGGGTTCACCATCAATTTTTACCCTAATTCTATTTTCTACACAAAATATGTGTAAACAAGCTAAAATTAAATATATTTAATCACGTATAATTGAAATAGATACATTGCATCTATATAAGAGGACAAGTGGATTATAAGATAACTAAGTTGAAGTGTGATAAATGAAATCTAAACCAAACCAATGAATTATCAAAGAGGCTAAGAAAGGATCACACCCTTACTATTCTATAAATATGAATTATTATTCTAATTGTGTTGATTTTTCTTGACTTGCTCCTTAGTTTTTGTACCTATGAGCTAGTCTAGGATGAATATGTACCCATATGATCATGTATAATACATTTTATACCATAAAAATTCCACCCATTTCATTATTATCCTTGTGCCATTGAGAATTTATCTATTCTATCAAGTGCACCTTTGTATAATTTTACAGTTTATGTTTTTTCATGCCTCTACACTATGTATTTTTTATTGTGATTGTACCTTTTATTTGTATATGTGTAGGTAATACTATGTTGTATGGTTTAATCTTCACTTTGACCTATCTTTCATACTCTAAAATAAAACAAAATTAATTATTTTTGGAAACCATCAATAAAGAATTGAAAAAAGTGTATCCCATATGATCAATATCATGCATCCTCATTTTTTTTGGTGTGTGAATGGAATAACATAACTAAGGGTTTCAACCTCCTCTTCCCTAAAAGTGATCAATGTAAAAAAATAAAGTCTAATTACCTTCCTTTGGTAGAAGGTAATTTTTGGATAGACCAAGATGAATAAATGTTTCAAGTGTGTACTATTTAATTCAATGAAGTATCAACCAAATATATAAGCTTGGATCTATTCTTGAATATTATAAAAGTTTAAAATGTTCTACTCATTTCTTCTAGTTTTCCCTCTAGTTCCTAATTATAAAATGGCTTAGAAATAAGTTATATTTATAAGATGATCCAGGATAACTAGTGTACATTAGTAAACCTTAAAACATAAAAAATGGAAGGGTCAAAGATCATGACCAAAATTAAGAAAGAGATAGGAATAAAAAATTAAAAGAGATAAATATGTATGGGTAAGGGTTTGTCTAGGATGGGCCCATACACCCTAGGTTTGTCGAAGACATAATTCAATATTTATGTTTGAGGTTGACTAATGGATAATATGTAGTTTATATTTACTAACACATATCTTTTAGATAAGTGATAAGGTGACTTTAAGATCCATGGACCAAATATAGACTTAAATGGTTTTTGGGTTTGCCTTAAAAATAGGTTAAAATACACTAGTTTTTCAAATAAGTTAATATGAGAATAAAACATGGGAATACGTTTTTTTTTTCAAATTTGGTTGTTTATAGGGAGCTATTATTTAAAAATTCAAACCTTTTATATGGTTTTATTTTTCCACATTTTAATCTTATTTTAATGTATCTCATTCAATTAGAGTCACTTGTTTAAAAAAATTAAATAGATTTAAACGTTAATCATTTTAATTAAAAATACTTATATGAGTTGAATGGTTTCAAAATACCTTAAAAATAATGATAATTGGTAGATAAATTTGAGTAAGTATTTTTTTATACAATCCTCCTCTAAATAAATTCAAAAATTATGATGTAAATAAGGCAATATCATGTAATTTATTAATTATTTATCCTAATATAATTCATAACCTATTATAGAAATAAAATGCCAACATTCATAGCTTTAACATGTTATGCCAATTATGAGTTTTGAGGCTTATGATCTATCCATCAATCATGAATGCCTTTAAAATAGAAGAACCATAAGTTTTTGGAATCCTTATTTTCCTCATCAAACTTCTTATTTTATTTTTATTGGTCAAATAAAGTACCCACTTGTTGAGGCCAATATACCCCCTATTTCTAAAAATTGGGGACCCTTGAGAAACCTTGAAGATTAAAAATGAAAATATGGCATGTTAGGATCATTTGTAGAATTTGAAATCATCCACTTTATTAAAGATATGATTATTAATTTTATTTTTCTCTAATTTTATCTAAAATTAATAATAAATGGTTTTCATGTCTATTAGTTGTAGGTTCCATGGCATTCTTGTTAAAAAAATTCATGTTCCAAAACCCTGGCACAAAACCTTAGTTCAAATTTGAATATTGGCAAGAATGAAAATTGGTGGAAATTTTTAAAATCCATTTTGGACTTAAGCATAAATTTTATGTTTAAAGCTTAGTTGTGTTTTTCAACACAACCATAACTTAGCCTAAAAATTCTTGGCCCTTTTTATTATTTCTCCCCTTTAATCTCTTATATTTCTAAGTCTAATGTCTATTTTGTAGGGTCCCTATTAATATTTCATAACTTGGTCCTTTTGATTTATACCTTAGCCTAAAGTTTTAATCCTAAGGCCCCATTGTATTTATTAACACAAATGGGACATTATATTTAACACTCTAAGCCTAAGTATTTACTTTAATCTTGAGTTATGAATTAACTTTTGTACATTTTTGTAGATCAAATGGCCCACACTCCATTGTGGTAGGATGATCCAATGGAGAGAGAAAGAGCCAGGTATTATATTAAAAGTCATGTAAATCACATGATATAATGGTTTTCACTTCCTCATATACTTTCAATCAGATGGTATGAGGAAAACCTGATAGAATCTTGCACCTAAATCCTTAGACCAATCACATTCAAGCTCTCAGATCATGATCAATGATTCTCACTTTGTCATGTACCAAAGATCAAATGGAGTGAAGACACCAAGGAAAATTAAAAATCCTAGGAGATATATGATATTGACATGTGAAATAATTACATTTAGAGCTTAAAATCAAAGGGACCCACCTGACAGAAATAACCAATCATGAGCAAGCTCCCAGATCATGATCCTACAACTCTTATTCACAGGACCTCAATATAATAGAGTGCAGTTTCTCTGAGATCATGGGAAGGTCCACGTAGGTGTTAAGTGGCACTCTCACATTAGGTCATAGGAATTTGATGAGCTTAAATTTGATGTTCATGTGCAACTATCATTTGACATCTATGAGGACGTATTTGATACCCATGAGACCATTAAATTTAAGCCCATTAAACTAAAATTTTCACTAGATCAAAATTAAATTTCACATGACCATAATTAGATGCCCACCTAGATGTATTTTATTCCTATGAGACCATCAAATTTAAACTAACAAATTATTCTGCTTAGGATTAAAATAAACTCGAAAATGTTGCTAGAAAGCTCTTGAATTGCTTTGTAGATGACTGAAATCTCTCAGAAGATGCTCAAACACAAAATATTTAATCTACAAAATATTAAAATGGTCTTATTGTCTAATCATGTGCAAAATTAACCTAGTCTAGGTTTATACCTTAAGCTCCTCATTGCATTTTATTCAAATACCATGAACCCTAAGCTATAGACTTGTACTAGGTCTTATTTTAAAGGATCTTTTTAACGTAGAACTTAGACCAAATGTTTCTAATAAAATGTTTTATTGTGTTTGTTAATGAAATTAAAAACATACTTGACATTATAACATTGTATCATTTTGACCCCTTTGAGCATATTCTATAGGCTCGACATAAATATTTTTAGCTCAAAGTGTACATTGTGTTTATTTAACACAACATAAACTTTAGCCTAATTTTTTCACTATGGTCTCCTTTATATAAATCTATATAAATTAGGCCTAAAGTTTATTTCATGTTTAATAAACATGAAATAAACCTTAGCCTAAGAGGTTTAAACTTAAGTACCTACCTTAATAATATGCTAACTTAAAGCTTGTACATATTTTTAGATCAATGGTTCACACTTCATCATGAGAAGATGATCTAATGGTGCAAAGAAACTCAAGATTTTTCAATGGAGTCCTAAGAGCCTATAGGATCTATGCATGGAGAAATCACATCCAAAGTAAAACTAACAGATGATCCAATAGTCTATGCTTCATCATGCTTCATGATCTAATGACATAAAAGTGCCAATGAATTTTCAAAGGCATATGAGCTCACCATGTGGCCAATACTCATTAAATAAAGGATTGACGTAGGATATGGCATATAGGAAGGCAAAAAAACATGCAAAGTGGCACAAACATGAGGCTTGGTATAGAAAGGAGCCAATCACAAACAAGGACTTGAATCATGATCAATAGTTCATGGTTACTCATAGGATCCTCATCTAATAATGAAAAATAAAAGGCATTTTAAAAGCCAATTGATAGTGATCAAAGAAATTTATGAAAAATGCTGTGAAAGGTCTAGATCATTACCACATAAGCACCATGTAAGCAAAAATAGACAAAAAAAAAGATCTTATGTGCATAGAAATGTAAAGATATAAAGGCAAAGGTCCAAATCAAATCCCAAGCATGTATGAGATGAAAGTTAGATGAACTATCACCATTAAATCTCTAAAACCCTAAAACCTGAATAAAAATACCCTAATTGGATTCATTTGATTATAATTCAATCTGAGAGAAGCTTGATGATGTTTTTTAGAGAAAAAGAACATCATAGAGATCAATTATAATCTAGTGTGAACAATTTGCAGAAGTAGAAGCCATGGTAGCTCACATATAACAATGAAAAGAGGAGACATAACTCTATATACCCATAAATAATGAAGGCATGATCTTCAAAGACATTGAGCTAGATATTGCAAAACTAAATAATGGATGCAAGAACTAGTCTAAAATTTTCTTCACCATGGAGCAACTACCACCTGTCACCAAGGAAGAACAAAGAATTACTATAGTCAGGAAAAAGCACTATGACCTAGTCACTATTTAGATGATTAACCTTTATTATGCTACTACTAAGCCTAAGGTACTTCATTGTATTGATGTGTTGTCTCCTATCTTTGTAGATTGTAGGATAGATAATGATTGGATCATCTATGAATAGAATTCTAAGAAAGTAGCCTACATTTCCCCTATGGACTTCAAAATATATTATAAGCTCCTAATTACCCATGTAGACCTACCCAAAATCAAGGGATGGACCAACAACCATGACCTAGACACCATCCTTCAATTGTGGTTGCTCTAAGGGAACCATGTGTTTAGGGACCTTGAGGGATGGATCCCAATTATATAATTCAAGAAAAGGATCAGGGTAATCATGACCTTATTGAACCGAACATCAGGAGCCCCTTCCACCACATACATAAACATAACCTAGGTTTCATATGTATATTTCATGGTAGAGGAAAACATTACCCCTCCTATTGGAGATCTAATTAGACATTCACCTAAGGCACCAGTTTGCTATCATTAAGAGGAAAATTGGTAGGTAATTCTACATGATGTCTTATTTTCTTAATGCCCTACTTTCTTACGTACCCTTCCCTAGCATCAAGAATTGGTCTCCATAGGGTAGAACCACAATTTTCCATCATTAATCCAAATTTCACATCTTCAAATATGAGAATCACATGTAATTTATTTATGACTATGTATACCTAGCCTTGGTTGAGGCTATCATAGGCTTTCCCATTCCTAGGGTCCATCCATTGATCAAGAAATATGTAGAAATGATGGGGGAAATTTGGTTCTATCCAAAGGACATAATTATCAATATTGAGGGAATCATGTCCTTACCCTATAGATTGCCTATGTATGTACCAAGTAAGCTAGAAAAAAATGAGATTGCCTCCCAACTCATCAATGGAGTTGATGTAATTTGTAAGGAAAAGAGGAAGGGTCTTCTTCATCCCTTCCCTCTAATAATTTAAAGGACTATATTATAATATTAGAAATAAGACTCATGTCCAAGCATAGGGACTCATTTGGGTTTCAATTTGATAAACTCAAAATGTGGGATCCTAAGAACATATTGAGTGATCATTTGAAAGAGAAAAAGCTACCCAAACCTATATATATGCATCATCTTAGTGTTTATGACACCATATACATTATGGAAAGTATATTTGAAGAAGTGTTAACCAAGCTCAAGGGATACAACATCAAGCTTGAGCATAGGCTAATAAAAGATGATAATCCAGTAGGATAGTCATGGTAGATGCATCTTCTCTAATATCAATTTTTTCCTAGACCATCTAAACCATACCAAGAATAACCTAAAGTGGAGAAAACATAACCTCAAGGGTAAATTATGTAGAGGCAATATGAACAAGGCCATGGTAAGGATAAATTGGAAGAGAGACCTAAAGAGGGACCCTCAGCCTCAGCCTTGCCATAAAGGCCACCTTCCACAATTAAACATATAGATATGATTGCCTTAGAAAATGATGATATAGTTGAGGGTGACCTCAAAGAACTTGAAAAGGCATATGACATAGATGAAGAAGAGGAAAAAATTTAAGAAACTCAAATTCAAGTAGGGGAACTTGGAGAAGAGAAAGGAAAATAGGTTACTCTTGATTTAGTATCAATAGCTCTTAAGGACAAGAGGAGGGAAAAAATGGCATTAGGTCCTTATTGGACCTAAAATACCAAGGTTGACTCTCACACATCCTAATAGTGAGATCAACCTATTTAGTGTATAATTCCCCATTCATGGACCAATCATCCCTAATTGGTTTTTTTATTAGAAATTACAAAATATCCCTTCTCTCTCCGTTCATGGGCCATAACAAAAGCTATTAGATAATGTCCATTGGAGGGCCAAAGAGTAATAAAATTGATGCTATTAGGGTATCAAGTAGAATATGAATTGAGGTCCTAGAACCTCCTAAATTCATAGAGATAATCACCACTATCCAATTTAATCTAGAAATAGATAGATTGGAAAGGGTCACCACCAGGAAGGCCATGGTGGGCACTAAGGAGTTAACCTTCTAGAAGGTGGAACATTTTGTAGGCTTAACCCCACTTGAAGGATAACAACTAGGAGAACATAATATTCATGAGGAGGATGTTGATATTTTACTTGATGCCCAATCATCTCAAGCTAAGGTTGGAATTGGAGGAATGAAATAGATAACTCACAATTTGTAAAAAGAAAGGGAGAACCTAGAAACATAGGGCATTATATTTATGTTTGATTTTATTTTGGACATGTTTGAAGCCTCCTTTTTTGATATGTTTAATTATCTATAGCCCATGAAGATGAGGACAGATTATTTAATCTAACAAAGTGAAGTGGCCAAAGGAATGATAGAATAATGGCAAGAGACAGAGACCAAGCTAAGGGATCTCATCAACATGTGGACTGGGAACAATCTTCCTAAATTCAAAAATATTAGCCTAGGCCATCTCAATGCATCATTGGGGATAGTTTTAGACAAGATTCAAAGTTTATTTACTTGGTCAGTAGGCTTGGATAGACTCCTCAAGGATGATGAAGAGATGATTTCCCATATCAAGTTACTACTTGGCACCATATTGGCAATCCTGCCAATACCACTACCCTTGGAATCATTGATGAAGCCAAATACAAACATAGGGTCACTTTGGTAATGTAGTCAGTTGAGAGCAAGAGCCAAGGCTAGTTTGGTAGAGACAACATAAGAATCTTGGACATGATTTTCATAGCTAAAGAGAAGATAATAGAGGCTAAGAGCATTGAGGAAGCTATGACCAGAGATGATAAGGACTTTAATGACTTATTTGACCATGAAGATGTCTACTTCTTGAAGCCTATTTTAGACCTAAAACTGATCAAAGATCAACATCAAAAGGCTATGGAGCTACTACGGGATTAATAGGAGAGTTCAAAGGTAATGTGCCCACCCATTAGTTAATATTCCTTTTGTAAAAGCATTATAATATTTAAAAAAGGAATATTCTTTTGTAAGGCATATGCTAGTCTATTGGCATATTTCCCCTAGGTCAGTCTAGTTGTAAAAAAACAAGTGTATTTTAGAAATTTATAAGAAAGGATAGCTATTCTTACCTTTTGTATACCTATATGTGGTAACTAACTAGTGTACTACCTTATCTTTCTATTAAAACGACATGTATCATCATCTTGTAAGATGTAGAGAATTTTGTACAAATTTTGTATACTTGGAGCAATTAATATAATCAAGGAGTTTTTCAAAGATTTACCATATTTTATATGTCAATTACTAACATATATTTTCTCTTATTTTCTAATTTTATGTCTTAAATTTGAATAGCTTCTTTGAATTCTGGGTTGTATTTTCTAATCATAGGGTTTCTAATTTGTGCATATGCTAGATTAGCTGAAGGATCTTGGATTTTCTTCACTTAATTTTTCTTTTTATTTAGATGTGAAAATTCTATTTGATTATAGTAGTAAATATTTAAAAGTAAATCTAGTTATTAATTGTGATTCTTTACATTTCCCTTCAAAGTTTGCCTGGTACATAGTGAAATTTGAGCTTAGGCTATTTTACATAATATATTAGTTTGAATACATAATTAGTTTCAATTGATGTTTTGTCATAATTTTTGAGACTAAGATAGGAAATCACTCATTTCCTTTTCTACCTTACCCTTCTCTTTTGTTCCTTTTTTCACACTAGATCACTTTAGTTTAAACTTCATTATAAATATACACCTAGATTAATTTGTATCTTATGTTTGGATAAAAATTCACTGAGTTAATATAGATCATCTAAAATTCATAAGGAAAAAACCATGATGGATACCAACCATCACTTGTTATAATTTTTTTGGAACACTCATACATATCTCTATGGCTATTTCACCATAGGCAATATTAAGTTTCCACAACCTTCTACTCATGCTCTAAATTCTTGTAATTCTAAAATAAGAAGTGTTCTTTAAACACTAAGAACCTTTATGGTGTATTTATTGACATCAACACCACCCTAATTTTTTTTATAACCCATCCAACAATTTTTACCCTAGCACAACCAATACTTCTACTATTTATTTGAATTTTTTAGGTCCATCCCTATCTTAAATTTTTATTATTCTCTCAAATTTATGTGTTTATGATAATATTCATCACAAATTTTTAATGTGTGTATTGGGTGAGTAATATGTGTGATGAGGAGATATTTCTAAAATGGAATATCATAAAATATGGGCAATATTTCCATTACATTCAACATTATGACATGTATCATGCCCAAAAAATTGCATGACTGAATACTTGTAAAAACATGCATTTTTTCAATGAACAGTGCACAATTTATGTTACATATAACTTCCATTGTTTATCCACTTTATTGGAATGATAAGCACAAATTTTTGGCACAACTCACAAGCCAAAATATAATAATAAATTTAAATGATCAATTAGTCACTATATAATTGTGTTAACCCTAATCTAGCCTAAAACTTAGACCTGATGCCCCATATTAACAAGGCAACCTACATATTTGCTCCTCAATAATAAGGTTAGATGTGATTATCAACAATACTTATGAAGTGTCTCATCTATAAGGAATTATCATGACATAGGTTTTCAATATAATCCAACAAAAGAGTAACTAATGTTAGTCCTATGAAATTGTATAAGCCCCAAACTTTGATGAACAGAACTAACCACATACTCAAAGTAATCCCATATCACCTTGAATTATTAAGGCCTGAAATCTCACCTAATGAAACTATCATGATATAGGTCACATGAGTATCATAAATAAACCCATGTTCATTTAGCTAAAAAAGGAAAGTTTCAATAATATTTTCAATAATAAAAATCATATCCAAACACATATAAGTTAGGACTCAAAATAACCATCATAATTCTCATGCCCTTATTCATTCCATACTCATGGACATAATTATGTACCAATGGGTGTATATAACCATATATTAATGTTTTTTTCTCTTGGAACAATACAACTTGAGAAATTATTAAATTTATAAAACCTTACTATTACTACATTAATTATTTACCAAGTTTTGCAATATTCTATACACACATTTTTTGTATTAATTTTTTGGGTTTTGAGTAACATTTTATTATGTTTATAGTGATAATAAATTAGGTAATAAAATCATTATGATCATTTATATCACATAAATTTATGTTCTTTGAATCTTGATGTGTATAATATTTACATTTAAAACTAGTGTAGGGTCTCTATCCTTGGCCTATAAAATATAAAAGAGTAAATATTTGGTGACTTCTTATATTTGTTGCCTCAGGTTTAATATAACTTTTGATTATAAGTAAATTTGGTCATACTATAAAAAAATGGAGCCATTAATCTTACTTTATTTAGGATGTTTAAAGTTTAAGACCTAAGAGGTAACACTAATTAAGAAAAAAATCATAAAAATGCATCAAAAAGTCACTTTTAGTTAAAAGTTAAATTAAAAATTTATTAGTTGCCAGATTCATCAAACCCATAGCTTACCCTAGTTGGATTTATAGTGTATTCCCATTTGTAAATTTAATGGTCAGATTAGATGTTGTATATACTAATGTGACTGAAATAATTATTATCCCAAAAATAAAATTTCATTACAAAATATTGATGTGAATTTAGACTCTTGTGTGATTATGAGATGTCAGTTATGGATGGTTTTTTGGATATAATAAAATAAATATCAATCCCAAAGATTATTAAAAACTTTATTTACCACATCATGGGGGATATTATATTATGTGGGCATGCCTTTTAGACTAAAAATTGCAATATAAACATACCAATGAGACATGACACATATTTCATGATTCAATACATAAACTATTGAATATTATGTTTATAATTTATTGAAAAAAAAAATAGGCATTGATAAAATCATGCTAAAAATGATGACATATTTGAAAACTTTATAAAATTATAATTTGTGCCTAATTCCAAAAAAAGTGTATATGGGGTAACTTTGGGAAAGTTATTAGGCTATATAATATCTCATATAGGTATAAAATTAAATCCAAATAAGGTAAAATATATTGCATATATGCCACCACCAAAAGGATTGAAGCAATTACGATGTTTCTAGGAAATAATTTAGGAAATAAGATGTTTTAAAATTCAAATAGTTGATTAGACATAACATTTCACATGATTATTGAAACAATATACCAAATTAGAATGGGGTGCAAATTTTCAATAAAATTTTCATGTGATCAAGCGATATTTACTTAATCCACCTATTTGCATGCCTCCAATACTCAATTAGATTTTATTTTTACACATCTCTTCTACATAGCATGAACTAAGAGCCTTATTGACAAAGTACAATGATGATCATCGATAAAATACAATATATTTCATCAATTTTATCCTAATGAACTAAAAAATAAAATATAATTCCATGGAGAATCTATGTTTAGTCTTTTTTTGAAATAAAAAATGCTTAAACTCTATATGGTTAATAATTAAATGCATTTTATCATGAAGATGGATCTGCTAAAATTTCTCATTAAAAAACTACATTTATCATGAGCATAGTTAAATGGATAATGCTACTTATAGAATTTGACTTAAGTTTCACATCTCAAGAATCTATAGAAGGACAATTAATTACAAATAAATTAGTAACAACACCACTAGTTGACAAATTACCAAACGATGATGAATTTTGTGATGATCTTATTACATATCATGTCGATGATGATATTTGTAGCATATACTTCAATAAATTTGAATACACGAAAGGCACTAGATTTAGTTAATTTTTTATTAATCTTTAGGGCTAGCCTATGCCATTGCATATCTATTAGCATTTTCATGCACAAAGATTATAATATAATGTGGCATTGATTTTGAAATTATGCATTTCACCTACATTTAAATTTAAATATATTTGAGTGTATAAGTATTATCAAATTATAATTAATTATTTTTATTAAATTTATCAAACAAAAGAGAAAAAATTGATCCCATAAAAATAATTGTTGCAAAGATTAAAAACATGCTCTAATATGTTTACAATTAAAATAATACCCCACAAAGATAATATTCATGAAAATACTATGGATAATGTTCTTATATGATTATTATAGGCATAAATTATGAGAAAAAACCTTTCACCATGTGAATATTATGACACCCATAATTTATGACAGAAGATATAAATGCATTTATATTATTAGCAGTCAAATTAGTTATGAAATTTAAACTAGTACAGTGATATCTATAATATTTTGCATAAAGATATAACTTTGGATAAATTTTCAAAACATGATAAATGTAAGTTACAAATAAATGGATATTTTTATGTTATAATCATATGGTATTTATTTAATATATGATTTAGTGGACACTACTTAGATTTCTTAATCAAGAGGAAACTAACATAACTTTATCATAAGTACATGACATTGAATGTGGAAGAAATTTTAGTTGAAAAAAAATATAACAAATTATTAAGGCAAGGTTACTATTATCTTAAAATGGAAAAATAATATTGAGAAGATGAAAATCTATGCCTACAATGTCAATAAAATAGTAATTTGAACCATGTTGTGTGACAAAAATTGAAACCCATTTTTCTCCATAGACCTTTTCTGTTTTTAGTTTTGACTTGATTGGAATGAGAAATCTAGAATCATCACCAGGGAAAAATTCATTATCACATTTATATAATACTTAATAAAATGGGTTGATTTCATACCATTAAAATTAACCATAGGGGAGTATATATGTTGGTTTTATATAACAAACATCATTTCATGATTTAGTTTCCCATTATCAATTATAAAAGATAATAGAGCATCATTTAAAGATAAGACAATTAATATTTTTTTCCTAAATACAAAATTCAACACACCTTATTTAGTCCCTATTATCCATAATAAAATGTAAAATTAGAATCAAAAAACACAAAATTTCTAAGGTATTAAGTAAAATAATTTTAAAACATAGTGATGATTGACATAATCAAATAATATATGCTTTATGAGCTTACCATACCAATGTTTTATTCCTACAAAGGATAATCCTTATTCTTTTATGTATGGAATAAAAATAAAACTACCCTTAGACCTCAAGATACCATATTTCCATGCCTCTCTAAAATTATAGGTGAATTTGCATGGCATATGCATCTATAATGTGTCTCAAGCTAAACTATGTATAAAAATGTAAACTATGCTTTGTAAATTGTGTATAATATATGTAAAAATTATGAAAAAATATCTTAAATATGTAAAATAGGTTTCAAGTGCATAATATTCTAACCTAAGGTTATATCTGTATCATGTAAATTGTATCAAATTATACCAATTCTTCTAATTATTTGTATATGGACTCATGTCTCTACCCACTGATATGCTCTTTATATCAAGATATCAAGGATAATGGATATTTATAAAAATGGCTACATGAATAAGAGAATTTAGATAAAAAAGGAATATATGTTATGGATCACCTTAGATTATTTTAAATAATATTGAGAAAGATTATGATAATAAGATCCATAACATTGAATTTGAAATTGGTGACTTAGTACTAAAAGAAAATAAAAAAATACCAATGTAGATAAATAAGGCAAAGGTAAACTCAAACCAAATTGGTTAGGACCATTTTTGCTTACCAAAAATTTGGGTGCATGAGTTTACCATTTATTTATAGTTAAATATAAATTTTTAATGAAATATATGAACATTAAGCACTTTCATTAGCTTTACATGTAATAAATTCATAATTAAATATTCAAATATGCAAACAAATAAAAAAAACTAAAACACAAAAAATAACATATTGAAAAATACTTGGAACCTAAACATAACATGTTTTCTAATGGCTACATTGAGCTATGTTATTTATCATATGTTGTTGGATTACATATCATTTTCCATATGCACATGAATTTCATTATATATATGAGTAAATTTTGGGACATATTAGTTATACATGATATGTGGATGTATAGATGCATGACATTCCTAAACCTATGGGTCATCCTAATGTTGGAGGCATCTCATTTCATAGTTTACATTGTTATAGGTTATATTTTTTATGACATTTCCATTTATCATGTTGAGATACATTATTTATTACATATTCCTTTCTTTTTATTATATTATTTATATTTATAAATTTCATTGATATGATATTTTCCTATGTTATGACATGGACATGGATTGTTGATATTTTCCTATTTTCCTATGATATTTTCCAATGTTGTGACTTGTTCTATGTTTCATTATTGTTATTTATTTTTATTTGTGATAATCATTGATTATGATTTATGTGGAACTTGCATTAGTTTGTGACATTTATTTATTGAGTGTATAGCTATATTCATCTTTATTTGTCTTTTACATTCTTGTGTAACTTTTTACATGATTAAGTGTATCATTGTATGACTCTTTCTTTATATGTCCCTTCTTTATTATGTGACATTTGACTATCCATTTTTTTTGACCTTGTATTGATGTGTGACATTTGATTATCCAGTGTGTGTGGGTCTTGACTTGTTGGACATTAATTAATATTTCATGATGTTATTTTATGTCATGTCCATGACATTGTGTTCTTATGAGTGGATACCTATATGATTTTATGTTGAGTTTGTGATGTCATGATCCATTTAACACATAATTTTCCATGTGTGTTATTCCATGATCCTTATCATACACATGCATACATAGGTTATTATTAATTTATTATATCTATTATTATTACAAGTGTGTGCCTAATTTTTATATTTGGTATTACTATGATGACATATTCTCCACATGTTACATTATTTTAAATGATTACATCTATTAATATAAAATGATGCAATTGACTCTTTATTTCTATATGATTATTTTTAATGATACATTCCTCACCTTAAAAATGGGTCATATTAGTGGGATTGTCATATAGATTCAAGCCTACACATATAGGTAATTTATATTTTAGGATAGATTATAAGATTAGGAGAGTTTAGATTCTAGGCACTTATCTTCTAAACCCATGGTTTTTAATAGTGGTACTTTTATTAGGATATTATCATCCTATGACATTATATATTTTGGAATGGTCACCCAAATATCATATGATTCATAAGGAGGCACGTCTCCAATACTCTAAATTGAAACATAGCTCGCCCACTTACATGTGTATCCATTCCTTTCTCTACAAATTAAAAATTTTCATTTATCTATTTTATTTTGGATTTAATGTCAAAAATGGGCATTGATTTATACATGTTTCATTGCATGTTTGCATTATGAAATGTGCAAAATTGGAGTTTATTCCCAAAAATAAAGTGTTTTAATACACTAAGGCACATCTATTTATGTTTTACTCAAGCATTAATTTTATTTTCAATACTAGACTAAAAGGTAGCATTTTTAGACATGAAAATATAGTATTAGACACTTTGGTATGTCAATATTGACCTATTATTACCTTTCATGACATGTGCATACACATATGGTTATTACACACTCTTGTCTCCTGTTTTCTTGTCTTCTATGGTTTTGACCTTACAAATTTATTTTCAGACACCTTCACAAATTTCATAATTTGTTCCTAACCTACTTATTTTCATCATTAGAATATTTATTAATCATTAAATTATTATTTACATATTTTTGGACACATCTATCCATTTTCATATTTCTAAACCCATATGCCTTTGTCATATTTGTCCACACACCAAACAAATGTAATTTTTAAAATTTAAATTATATTTATGAGTTGGCCCATATATTTTTCATAACTATGGCATGAGAAGTTACCTAAATAGACACAAATTTATACATAATATGTTTAAAAATATTCCATATCTTTCATTTATCAGTAAAGTAATAAAACTCCTATTATATCACATTATAATTTAGAGGGATCATCCAAAACTTTCCAAATCAGAAACAAGTCACAAGAAGTAGGCCATAAACATGTCTAAAGCTCCTAATTCAAGACAATTTTCCCATTGTCAAGTATTAAAATATATATCACAAGTTGTGTTCATAAAAATATCACCATTTCACACATACACTTAAAGGGAAGAAATGTATGTGATTTAAATTTCCCTCCTTATAGTATTAGATACATAAGGTAGTGCTCAACTTGTTAGAAATAATGTAGTTTGTATTGACATTGATGAGATATGGGTTTGTTTATTGAAAGTGATTTGGTAAAATAAAGTAGAGATTGAGTGATATTTTTTAGGAAGGAATCTAAGTGTGTTAGAACCACCAACCTATTATTAAGGAGAGTGGCTATAGGAGACCTATTTTATAAGTGTATTATTATCATTAACTAAACATGTTATTTTGATCGACCCTAATCTAAGATTTTGTTCATTTTCATTTTATTATTTGATTGTAGGTTCTTGTACCATTATATGTTCACTCTCCATTGTTATTACATATAATAGATTGTATACCATATCATTTTAGTGTAGACCACCTACAATCAATGTTATTACATTTGCTCATTGAGTTTGCACATTACCAATCACTTGTAGTGCAAACCACATGCAAGTGTTTGACATTCACCATCCACCTTGGATTAGTATTTCTATTCTCTTTTTTCACATTGTTAATTCTCTTTGTAGTTCAATCATTCTCAATATATCCACCATTTGTAGTAACAAAAATAGAAAAAATAATTTGAAACAACATCATGAAAAATAAAATATCTTTTAATTTATTAATGAAATTTGATGATTCAAATTTAGCTAAAAAGTTGAATAATAGTAGTAAAAACCTAGAAATTATTTCAATAGAATCTACAAATTTAGATATATGTTTGCAACATAAAATAGGAATTTAAGAGTTGTTTTTAGGATGTGAATGATGGCATTTGAAGGCTGAACCCACCTTGTTTTTTTGAGAACTATGCATAGTGCATCATTCCATCATCTATACTCATTGTCCTTTGTCAAAAGCCTTCCATTTCCAATGCACATTATTTTATCATATTGTAATGGATGAGCCTCCTTGGTAGATATATACAAAGATAAAAGTTAAGATGCCATTTTTTTAATGAAATAGCTATTAGATTTAAATTTTTAGTTTATATTATTTATTTATAAATAAGTTTTAAGTATTTTTAGAAAGTATCTCATTAAGTAAATAAGGGATAAAGTTTTATTTTATTTTTGGTTTTTATTATGTCTTGTGGTATTTATTTATTATTTTGTTTTGGATTTAAGTTATTGAATCTTATGGTATAAAGTTAAGAGTATTTTTTATTTATAAATATATATCATTATAGATTTATCCTTGATATTTAGTATTTGGTTATATTATAATATTGGTTTCAAATTCAAAAAATATTTAGTAGTGTCATTAGTTAAAATTAAAAATTGGAGAAGTAAGTTTATTATCATTATTGGAGTCATCACTATTATAAGGATGCATTTTTAGTTGAAATCGACATACATTGAGTCAAATTTTTGGGAGATATAACATGGAAAAGTTGAAACCCATCAACAAATTTGATGGAAAGGAATTCCATACATGGAAAATCAAAATATAGTTACTATGATTGAAAAATACCTTTTGAACATTGTTGACATAACTATTGTAAAACCCACAGATGTATATGAGCTTCAAAAATGTAAGGTCAAGACAAGAAATAATTAGGCCTTATTGGTCTTAGATTTCTAAATTTTAAAAATTATTCTAAATTTATCTAGGAATTATTGATCAATTTTGACCCCTAAGGTCAAAATTTCAACCCCTATAGGTGAAAAATTTCTTTTCATGCTTCCACGCCTTATTCCCAACCCATCTCATGCCTTATGAGATCTTGAAATGAATATTTTTTAGTATTATTAGCATTGTTTAAGTTAGTGTCCTTTTCATGCATTCCAAGGATTTTAAAGTCAGTCTAGTGGGTCCTATGAATATGTCAAGATGTGTCAAGATGGTACATGGTCTATCAAGTCCTATATTTTCACTTGGTTTAAAACTTATTAAATCTATTTGAAGAGATTAGGGTATTTTAGCATGTTTAAGGTTTTTTGAAAAACCTAGGTTTCAATTGTGGCCAAATTAGGCCTTATAAAGGTGATATTATTACATGGATAATTAAATATAATTATGAATAGTTCATTTATATTTAAAGGTGTATTTACAAATCTCTATAATTCATCTAACCATTCACTAGTCTTCCATCATGCATGACATGTACTCTAAATTCATTTAAGTCATCTTATGGGATAAATATGAGTTATTGTATGAAATTTATCAAATTATAAAAATTTAAAGAGGATATCTAACATGCATACTTTTAGGATAAAGTCAGAGGAATAATTTGCAAGTTAGAACATGTCAACTACTTTAGTTCTAACTCCAAAGAGGTAGTTTGAGGCACTTATACAGACTTCAAGATCATAATTTTAGGTGAATATGATTTTAGAGTGTCTATTCACATTCTAAAAGTCATCTCAAAGTTTAAGAAATTTGAATAGGTCTTAGGAAGGAAAAATATGTTGGAAGCACAATCACTAAGAGGTAAGGGGTGAATAAGTGATTCAAGAAAATAAAATTCAATTCTAAGTATTCAAACTCTTAACCATTCAACATAATCATTCATGAATCATATAAATAATTCATTACAATGAACAAATAAAACAATGCAATATCAAAGCATATAACACATGAATTATATGGTAAACCCTCATAGGAAATAAAACCCACTCTCAAGCCTTAAAAAAATGGACTATAGTACTATAATATATCACAAATAAGAGACTTTAGTCAAGCACTCACTCCACAAGGAGCATCAACTCCTCAAGTTCACCAAGCACCCACTTGGCTTTAGCAAGAACTAACTTGTTAGGAGGTTACAACCCCATTTACTGATCAAGCACCAAATCAATTAGTAATATAAAAATCCATCTAGATTTTTTATCCTCACACAACTAATTATGGTCTTCTCAGTTCATAAAAATTTAAATCTATCTCTTACATAGGCATATATCAACTCTTTCTCTTCTTTACTCAAACACCCCTCATACACATGCTCATAGCCTTGAATTCATTCCTCCTTCACTCTCTGATATTATTATATGTAAATAAAGTATTTAAGTATCATAAATATTTTTCATACATAGCCTCTACATTACTCTTATAACATATATTCAATGCACTTCTTTAGTCTAGGTCATCTAGACAAACCAGGCCTACTCATGCCTTGAATCAATACAAAACTTACCAATTACTTTTAGCATCACTGTAAAATATTCATGACATGTTCAACATGTGATTATAATTATTTTCATTCCCTCAGACACCCATAAAATTTTATATATCCTTCACTTCAATCTATAGCACTCTAAAAAAATCAAAAAGGCCAAATTAGCCTTGCTTATATACTAGTCTTTTTCACACTTACTCATTAGGTCGACCAAATCATAATACAAATGAAATTCATATTTTAATCACCCTTAGGAAATTTTAATCTCTTGAAACAATTATTAAAATATCAAACATAAGTCGGTCATATATATTTAGACCTCATTTTCTTCTTTAGGCCTAATAAACCTTATTGCATTAGGGCTCACCTTCAACAAATAACCAATGAGTCTAAATGATACATTAGACCCACACCAAGATCTAGAAACTATCCTATATCTTGGATCTAACCTCTATTATCCTCCTTCATGATTAATTCAACTCGAGTTATTCTATTACATTTGGAACACTCCATTAGGTCTCAAGCCTTCATTAGGTCTCATAGAGACCTATTCATCCCTTTAACACTTCATAAAAAAAAGAAACATAAGATCACTTCTAAGAGCATGTTTCCTTGACACATGAACCCTAAGACATCCTATAAATATCAAAACCATCTCAATACACCTATACATAACTCAAACCTATCAATTCAATGTATTAACCATGATCACCATGATGGATGAAGGAAAAGACAACTTGAAACTAATGGTTCATACTAAATATGGATTGGTAAAACCTCCAAAATACATACAGATGATCCTTTATAAGTCTAAAATATTATCCAATAGATAAATCATCATGAAACATCCAAACCTCATCAATACAAAGTAAAACACCTTCTCAGGTCACTTGCAGAAGAATGTCAAACCCTCAGTCAACTTTGAAGATCCATAAATGCACTTGTGTAACTAGACAAAGATTAAAACCATATTTTATGGATATCCCTTATAGTTATTTACCACTTTTATTTTTACTCCATCATCAAATTTATCCATTATCAAATGTTATAAGTAAAATACTATAGACTAGTTTTCCTTTGTAAATTCAAATATTTGAATTCCAACGGTCATATTTTTATGCAAAAATGGCTACATAAGGAAATTATGGAATGGCCTGGGAAGAATGATTTGACATTAAATAAATTTATCTATATACATATAATGGACCTAAAACTTAAAACATATGTTTTCATATCATAGGGTATTCCATCCATATATCAAACTACTCCTGAGACCTTCACATGTGCAAATTTTGACATCACCAACCTATTATCTCAGCCTAATTTGACAAGTAGACTAGGATGACCTAGACAAGCACATAAGAATTCCAAATTATTCCTATCACCTCAAATGGAATTTCAAACCTTCTAGAAACATCATGAAGCCTTTATATCATACATTAAATTTATGAATCATGCATATACTCATCATTCAAATGCATCAAACCTTGCTTATAACATCTTAATCAAACATGTCATATACCTTACATAATAAAATATTCATCACAAGAATATTCTTAAGGAATAATTGTGAGACCTTTGGAGAAAGTCAAATACACCCTTGTACCTTCTACATACTGATGAAATCTTATAACAAACTAGGTAATTATGGCTCAATATACATAAATTAATATATCTCATACAAGATACCTTGGCACAATTTGTCATAGAAACACTATCACACTTGACACTTCATGAAGACTCTCAGATACAATAGGGACATCATTGAAAATACTCAAACAATCTCCCCATTTTTCATTGATGTCAACATCTACAAATAACAAACAAATATTTCAAATCATCTCTCCCTTGCTCCAGCTCTTTTTTCCCTTCTCTAATTATTTATCCCCCTTTGACACAATGACAAAGTGGGTCAACTAAAAAAAATGTGAAGCTCAAGTATAATTCAATGGTCCTTAGGAACATCTAAAAATTATCCCCCTATTATTGAGCTTCACATGTTCTTCAATTATCCCAATTTGTCAATAATTCAATGGTCCTTAGGAACATCTACAAATATCCCCCTATTATTGAGCATACCATTTATAAAAAGATCTTCACAAACATGCTTTTGGCAACACACCATCTTTACCATGCCCTATTCCTTAAAGAAGAAATGAGAAATATCAAGCAAAAAAGGAATGATCACACCTTAGGAACACTAAAATAGACCCCCCATAAGTAATATAATCTTAGCAAACCTTTGAATACCATCATAATAAGTCAAAACAAGAATAACTTTCTTAGTTGCCTTCAAATTTGCTCTCATAAGCCAACTCTATGATCACCAACAGATGTTCAAGCCATTAGTCAAGACCTTGAAATGAAAAAATCAAAATGTAATCACCTTTATATTACTAAAATTCTTCATGTCCTTTCACATTCATGCCAATACACTCATACATGACCTAGCTCTTGTCTTGTCAAAAGATTTCATCCTCTTGTTATACTTGTCTTGATTATCCTTACACCAATCTAGTTTCACTTTCTTTGCTAACTATGTTTGTTAGTCTCCATTATTGGATTCAATTTATTTTCCATTTATAGGTAATTTTCATGTTATTATACTCTTCTCTTGACACTCAAAATCTATCTTTACCTTATAACATTTATGCTACTCACAAACTTCCTCTTAGCTCTCTCATTAGTTTCTCATAGGTAATTCCCATAGAACTCAAGGACCAATTCTTGATTTAGGATTAAAAATATTAGTATTTTTTCATGAATTATCTCAAAGGGTCATTTTACATCTGAATTAACCTCCTAAAATTCTTAGATCACACCTTACCCTTCAATTTTATACATAAGGCTCATAATGTCGTTTCAAGGCTTGTAGCCCTTTTTAATATTTCCTCCTTGATTGATCAGTATACAACCTTGATTGGGGATATGAGAATTTATTTTATCACATTTTATCTTGATACAAATCCATAAAATATTTCATGCATTGGTTCACTTAGCTTCACCATATTTTGACCCCTTTCTCTTCATAATTAGCCCTTCTAGGCCTAATTCTACCTAGTTACAACACAATCCCTTCAAATTCTATACCAAGGTGACCATATAAGTATGAAACCAATTAAATGTTTTATTTCACATTTAATTAAGTTAAAATTACAATTTTTTGGTGAGTTTGGATTGTGGGAACTCATGAAATCCTTAAAACCCTAGTCTAGGGTTTTCCTAACTCTACACAGGCCTAAGAGTGTACTAAATTCATTATCTTGCATTTTATTAAGATGAAATAGAAAAAATTCCATGTTTAGGTATATTTTTACCTCACACATCTTCATATATACTTTTTATACCATGTTCAATGTGATAAAGGCTTAATAATAATGAAACTCAGTCAACTATACACTCCTTGTGATAACTATGCAAAGTTTTCAATGGTCAATCTTCATTAAATACCTCCTAAGCCTCACCTAGGCCATTACCAAGGTTAAAAAAAACTTATATATGTTTGGATTGAACTCAAACAACATTTACCCACCTCCAGTTTTTCATTTTACTTTTCTCTTTACTTGTTGATCATGCAAGCAAGACATTACTTATGCAAATAGGGGTTTATAGTGGCAAATATGATTCTTAACAGTTGAGCATATTTTACAATCTCCTTAAGCCACAAAGGGATATTATTAGGTGTTATAAACATTTCTAAAAACTATAATTCCACTAGTTTACTAACCACTCATGTGGTCTTAGACATAATTCTCTTTCTTTTAGTGTATAACTTAGTGTTGACTGTATAAGCAAAATATTGTTTATGTAAAGTAGGGTATGCACTATATACAGAGTGTATTATGACTATCTAGACTTTTTTAACATTTTATTTTTTTTTCATTACCACTAATAATTTGAATCCTTCACCATGATATTGGACAAATTCATGACAACTTCTTAGATCAAGACAAGACCTTGGAACATATGAATAACAACACTACTTACACTAGCATTGGTCTTCAAGACCAATCAAAAACTCTTCATATACCTACTCTATACTTATATTCTAAATAACCATATTGCATCAAACATGAAATAATTAAAAAATTGATCTTACAACTCAAACTTTACTAGGATATTTAACTACCTTGAGCAAATAATCTAATGATCATCCTTCATGTCATCACCACTGCCTTCACATCATTCCATAGACTAAAAGAAAGTCTCCATGAAGTATAGAGAGACATCCTTACTCCACAAATTCCTTAAACAATGTGAATCTAGGAGATTCCCACATCTCCTCTCTTACCTCCTTGAGACTCATGCACTTGATAGACTGATTAGCTTCTTTTTGAGAACTCTTATGCTTGTCAACCATCTTTGGCATACTAGCCTCAACAGTGATACTCTTTTATTTATTTGATGCAACCAACTTAATTTAAATTTCAATATCACTAGAAATTAATAATAGGTGATTTTGATAAGGCTCATGCTTAACTATAAAAGGTGATACCTTTTGATCAATATGTAGATTAGGACTAGTATCCAATAATTCTTCTATAACACTTGATAATAAGGATTCTTCACATGCCTTCTTGATTTAGTCTTCTTCTACCTCAAAAATTCAACCTTCTTCACTCTTGGAGTCATCTTAGACTACCTTTGCAGACTTTGGTCTCCACTCCTATGTGTGATGTTTATTATGCACATTATAAGCTCCATGTCCATTGAGATATCTTAAGGATCTATCAAATTCATTTTGGAAAAATCTTGAAATACAACCATTCTTATGAAAATAATATAAAATAACCTTACTCATACTTTTTTCTTGAGAATTACTGAGATCTCCTTTGGGATGATTTCTCCTTCTCATGCAATCTCTAGCTTTATGACCAAAAAGATGACGCATATAACAATGGCCATGAAAGGAAGATAAGTACCTTGATGCATTAGGTTGTCTTATTGATTTTTTCATGTTTCCCATGGTGTTGTCACACTTATTTACCTGATCTGATTTCTTTTTCTCATTTTATAGCTGGCTCATATTTACAACAAACTACTCATGCTCATTCTTCAACAAACTAAGCATAGTCTTGCCCTGATCATATTCAATATCATTTAAACTCAAACTTACTTTGGCATCTCCTAACTAAAAATTAAGATCATTGATAACCTTCTTATCCTCTGTAGAATATTTATTGAAATTACACACCTACTGTTTAAGTGCCTTTATCATGGCCTTCAACTCTTAATTATTTTTCTTTAATTGCTTAGCCATCTTGTGCTTCTTAGGACCACTTTCAAGTTATCAAGCCTTCACCAAAAGATTGGATCTGATACTAATTTTTGGAATCAAAATCAGTAATAGGTTGTGGTGAATTAGTGATTCAAGCAAACCAAATTCAATTCCAATTCTTCAAACTCTTAACTATTCAACATAAGCATTCATGAAGCATATAAACCATTCATTACAATGAACAAAGAAAACAATGCAAGATCAAATCACATAACACATTAATTATGTGGGAAAACCTCATAGGGAATAAAAACGACTCTCAATAATTAAAAAAAATGGACAACAATACTATAAAATATCACAAACAAGAGACTTTAGTGAAGCCCCACTCCACAAGGAGTACTAACCCCTCAAGTTCACCAAACACCCACTTGGATTTATTAAGTACCAACTTGATAGGAGTATATAACACCCTTTATTGATTAATCACCCACTAATTCAATAATATGAAAATCCATCCTAATTTGTTTTCCTCACATAACTGATGATGGTCTTCTACATTTCATGCAAACACAAATCTATCTCTTACATAGGCATATAACATCTCTTTCTCTTTTTTACTCAAATACCCCTCATAAACATGCTCATGACCTTGAATGCATTCCTAATTCACACTATGATCTTATAAAATGTAAATACAATATTTTAATATCATAAATATCAGTCATACATATCCTATACATTAATATTCTAACATATATTCAATGCACTTCTTCAGTTTAGGTCATCTAGACAAACTAGGCCTAATCATACCTTGAATCAATACAAAACTTATTGATTACCTTTATCATCACTTTCAAATATTCATGAAATTTTCAACATGCAATTTTATTTTTTTAATTCCCTCACACACCCATTCAAGTTTCTATATCCTTCACTTTAATATGCAACACTCTAACAAACTCAAAAAGGCCAAACTAGCCTTGCTTATATACTAGTCTTTTTCACACTTACTCATTACGTCAGCCAAAGAAAAATACAAATTAAATTCATATTTTAATCACCCTTAGGACATATTAATATCATGAAAAAATTATTAAGATATCAAACATATTTCAGTCATATACATTTAGACATCATTTTATTATTTAGGCCTAATAGACCTTATTGTATTAGGTCTCACCTTCAACAAATAATCAATGAGTCTAAATGATGCACTACACCCACACTAAGATCCAAAAAATTTCATACACCTTGGAACCAACCTCAATTATCCTCCTTTATTATCAAGTCAAATCGAGTCATTCGCTTATATTTGGAACACTCCATTAGGCCTCAAGCCTTCATTAGGTCTCATGGAGACCTATTCATTCCTTTAACACTTCATCAATAATAAAAAAAACATAAGATCACTTTAAAAAGAATTATTCCATGAGAAATGATCCCTAATACATACTAAAAATATAAAAACCATATAAATACACCTATTCATAACTCAAACCTATCAATCCAATGCATTAATCGTGATCACCATGATGGATGAAGGAAAAGACAACTTGAAAGCAATGGTTCATACTAAATATGGATTGTTCAAACCTACATAATATATATAGATGATCCTTATGGAGTCTAAAACATTTTAAAATAGATAAATTAGCATGAAAAATCCAAACCTCATTAATACAAACTAAATCACCCTTCTTGGGTCACTTGTAGAAGAAAGTCAAACCCTCAGCCAACTTTAAATATTCATAAATTCACCTGTATGACTATTCAAATCTTGAAAAAATATTTTATGGATATAAATTTTATTTATTTACCACTTTTATTTTTACTTTATCATAAATTAATCCATTATAAAAAGTTATAATAAAAATACTACAGACTATTTTTCCTTTATAAATTCAAATATTTGAATTTCAATGGTCATATTTTTATGCAAAAATGGCTAGGTATGGAAATGATGAAATCAACTTAGGAACCCTAATTTGAAATTTAATATATATATATATATATATATATATATATACATACATTTAATGGACCTAAAAATTGAAACATGTGATCTCCTCTCATATGGTATTCCATTCATATATCAAATTGCTCCTCAGACCTTCACATGTGTGAATTTTGACATCACCAACCTAATCTCTTAGCTTGATTTGATAAGTAGATTAGGATGACATAGAAAAGAACATAATCATTCAAAAGTATTTATTTCACCTCCACTAGATTCTAAAACCTTCTATAAACATCAAGAAGCCTTTCCATCATACATTAAATATATGGAGCATGCATATACTCATCATTCAAATTCATCAAATCTTGCTTATACCATCTTGGTTAAACACGTCACATACCTTTCATAAGAACATATTCATCACAATAATATTCTTAATGAATCATCATTAGACCTTTGGATCAAGTCACATACACCCTTTGTCCTTCTGCATACTGATGAAATCTTATAACAAACTAAGAAATTATTGCTTTAAAAGCCATCAATGAAGATATCTCACATAAGATACCTTAGCACACTCTATCATAGAAAAACTAGAACACTTGAAACCTCATGAAAACTCTTAGAAATAATACGGGCATCAATGATAATACTCCAACAAAATATTCATTTTCTCTCTTATTGAGGTCCTTGCAAGCTTATAAAGGTATTTTTCAAATGGATGGTATATTTTTTACATGTAGAATCAAATCTTGAAAAGATATATGGGTCTTAGTAAGATTTAAATACTTTGAATTGGTTTTTATATTGAATCTTCCATCTCTATGAACAATCACTAAGAGCTTAATGGGTCAAAAGTGACTCCAATCCCTAATAGCTCATTTTTGACAATTTTTATTACATGAATGGACTCAGTGAAACATGATCAATGTTTTATGATGTATTTATATATATGAAAGGTTTTTTGATAAATATTTCCATTATATTGGTGTGTGTGAACAATAGGTGTTATAAGAAAAGCCTTCATGAGTGACATGTCACAATTTGCACTTTTGAGTCTTTGGGGAGTTGACATATCTTAATGAATATAATATATGGATTTATGTTTTCACCATTATCCCATGCCATTTATGGTTATCTAAAAAATATTGATCATTCTGTACTAGCCTTCCCAATGCCATTCATGCTTCTAATTTGAAGACTATGTTTTTTATGCTGCCTACAATAATGGTTTGAAAAGTCTAACTATACATTTCCAAAATTATATAGAATTTTGATAATAAATTATTGTCTCATAAAAGGCCTCACATCATTTATTGTTTCATTTATATCTCTCTACATGTATATGTTCCTTTACACTAGATCCAATCAACAAAGATTAGTCTTATACATAACAACTGTGTATAGGCCTGTTGAACATAAAAATGGATCAAAATGATGGTAAAAGATGCTTTGGAAGTATGATTCAAAGGGTGATGAAACATATAAACTATTTTCAAATATTGAGATTATATGTTTAAGTTGAATGAAAATATAAAAGTAAGTTGGATACTCACCCTTGAAATCCAACCCATCATACTTGATGCCTACAATCTATACACCTATAGTCAATCCTACTTAGAGGTCCAAATTACCTTTAAGTGTCCTATAAAAAATATGGAATGTTTAGTATGGTTTTTGAGATAAATACATAAAACCTAAGCATAAATCTTCATGAAGTTTATACTCAGTTAATTAAGGTAGTTTCAAGTTTTAAAACTTATTCAAGTATGATAGGCCTAAGGGGTCATATACAGGCCTATGTAAGTGTATGAAAGTGAGAAGGAAATGATTTCATTGATGTTGGAGTTTGGATTATATTTAATCTGGTTAGAACCACTTAAAAATTGAGCACATCTTGAGGAACCTCAAATTCAGATGGATGACTAAAGATAACACCTTACTCAAGTCTAGAAGAGTTAAACCTGTCACATATAGGTATATGTATATAATGACGATGAAAAATTGTTTGAGTAAGGTAATATATAGGTGTTCAATAATAAATTATAAATGAAAATAATTAATAAGTATTAGATATTGAAGGAGTAGGGGTCAATGAGGATCAGATCACTCAAAGTGATAGGCAATTAAGACACCTCAAAGGTATCTATAAGCCTAACTGTAGATGGAGGATAACCTAAGTAAAATAATCCTATTTTAAGGGTGACTTGAAAGAATATAAATTTAAATAAGGTTAAAAACTTCATATCAATAATTATAAACAGTTATAAGTTTTGATAAAGTCATCATGAAGGAAAATTTCACCTTTATTCATAGCTAAAAACCTAGATTTTCCACCTATAGGCTAGTTATAAAAAGATATGGAAGCTAGGTGGTGAATGCATTTGATAAGGGAATGAAAGGTCTATGTAAGAATGAGGATCCTAAACTTCATGATTTCACTATGTAATTAAACCTCAAAATTCATCAAAAGGAGAAAGTACACACAATCTAGATAGACCTATTAGGCTCCTACATGCAAGGTCTTAAAGAAGAATGAAAGTTTGTATTAAACTATGCATGAATGAGAGCTGAAAGAGTGAAATATATGTATATTTAATTTAATATAAAAGTTTCATGGTATTTACATTTGACTATTCAGGTCCTTTGAAGTTACAAAGAGTTTAACAAGCTAATTAGGCCTAGTAGGCCTAAATGGGCATACATGGGCATGTGCATGTAATTTGAAGACAAGTTGATTTTTGGAACATTTTGAGTATTGGAAGCCTTAGGGAAGTGAGTAAAAATGTTCCAATATATTTCCATGAGGTTTAAACTCAGTAAATTGAGAATAAATCCGAAGAACCAAACCTTTAGGTTCAAACTAGTATATTAGCTTACAAAACCTAGACATGTCTATGAGAGCTCTGCAAACACTTTAAAGAGTTGGATTATAATACAATCCATTATGTTGATGCACTTAATGTGATCCTTGTGTTACTAAGGAATAGGTGGAAAGTAAAAAACTCAATTTTAAGTCCTGTAATACTCAGGGCTTGAGTTATTTATATAATTACTACTAGAAATAGCAAAATAGCAGAGATATGGTCACCACTAGTTAGTCTATAAATAGACCCTATTCTATGGACAATATATATTAAACAGTGACACTTTATTCCATGATAATATTTGTGAAATTATCCTAAAATTTTCTAGTTATTTTCCAAAACACAAATAAACCATGATTATTTATGGAATGTGTTGATGGTTAAAATTACGCTTGTTTCTAAAACCAACAATGGAAAGTTTCAAGAATGTGGGATTTGTGACTTGAAACAACCTCTAGATTTTTAAGAAGCTAGTCTCTTCTTTATCTCAAGTGCTGGGAGGAAAGGGATAGGAATTTAAATAGAAACACAAATGCAAAGAAAGAAAATCTAACTATGGCGGTGTGCCTGAATGTAATTCGACCCTTAATTCTAAGCACAGTGAAACTATATGTAAGATTTAATTACATTAAAGAGAAAACAGGGCATGATCAATGTAAAAGATAAAAAAAATAGAAATAGAGGCTCATAGCTTAGACTACTTTTGCAATGACACATAAAATATCAACAAAGGCATAGAACTCAGTCTTCTTATTAATTTTCTAGTTACATAAGAGGCACATAAACATGCATAGTTACATAAAATTTCCAACTAAAGAAAATAGAACAAAGGCAAATGATATTCCTAATCATAGCTCTAAAAGTCTAAAACTCTTGACAGCAGTCTCTCACAAAAAATTCTCTCCAATCTTCTAATGATGATTTTGGTGATTTTTGAACCTCTCTTTATAGCATTGGATTCCCTCTAGATTGTCTTCACATTCCCAATCTAATGGCCCAACTGAACTCTAACTAAACTGGAAGTGTCTAACAAAAGATATTTCTTAGATTCTGAAACATTCTATCTTCCTACAGTTCATTGGCTGAAATAGATACATAGGATGCTCCCTTCTATAAAATGGAAGAGGACACTTGGCCGATTCCCCTATTTTACTTGAACATCAGAAAATGACACTTGGTGGCTTCCACAACACTTACTGAAGACACATAGCATGTTCCACGTAACCTATACTCCTACTATGTCTTTACTTAGAAGTGTTCGGTCTTTGACATCTATCACCATCGACTTCTCCAAAACTTAAAAAACTTTTATAGAAAATGGGACCCAAAGGAGTTATTGCATGAATAAATTCAAAAAAGGAAAAAGGACATGTGGCACTTTTTGCTTATTCTTGACAAAGGACACGTGGTGATCTCTATTGCCTTTAACTACCTTTTGTTGTAGATGTGTGGAAGGTGAAACGTGTCCATCTCCACATTTCCCTATCTATACTATAGAAATAATTGGGCCTCATTTCATACTTACATAGATAGCGACACTTGGTGGCTTTTGCTTGCCTCAAAACAAAAACCTAGGACCCACCACAATCGTTACTTATCAATGCAACAAAATGAAGATAATTCAGAGGTTAACACATGGTGGCTTCCATTCTCTTTAGCTGGGGATACGTGGCATCTTCCATTAATTTTTATAAAATCATATTGAAACCTTTTGTGATTTCCACTTGGCACCTTCCACTTGATCTTGAGAAAACATTATTTGAAAGAAGCCTTCAAAACATATATGAAGCATGAGATGCGGATGCCGACACTTGTTGCACTCTACTAAGTTGCTATGGGACACATGGCACATTTTGTAGTAATTACTAAAATTATAAAAAGTGCCTCGACTGATGACACTTGGCATCTTTCACTTGATTTTAACACTTAGACAAAATTGAGGCAAAAATAAATTCAAGCCCACGCTGTGAGTCAAAACTTCACTGTCTCAAACCAAAGTATTTAGGGACAAAATTTGGATTGTGTGACTAGAAATCAAAATGAAATGTAGAGTATTTTTTACTCTACAATTATTGGTGACCCCAAGGACTTTTGAGCTTGCTCAAAAAAAAATTACAACTCCCACTTGATCAAAATGACAAAAAATCATAGCTTCAGGAAAGCTGTTTGATAGGCAGACCACTCATCGTCAGATAACCCCTATTTATTTTGCAATTCATTGAAGGCTAAATCAAGGTTGATAATATCCTTATGTGAAATTTTTTGCAAAATCTAAACCATAGCCTTCAATTTAAATTCAAGCTAAGAAATAGGAATCAAAACAACTTCTACTTCAAGTAATGATGAATCATCCCTTAAATCTTGAAAAACTGCCTGATCATTCTGCTTGGCCAACAACAAAGGTTCAATTTCATCAACCATCAACATAGTGTTATCATCAGGAAAAGGAGAAGGAAGACCTAATTGCACTAGGTCTTTAATGTGTTGTTTCATTTCACTTATTCCTTCTTTCATCACATCGAGAAGCTCTCTACAATTGATTACTGCAGAGTTGTAATTAAGAACCTCATTCACTCATTTAGCAACAACCATTCTATCATTAATTCCTACTACTGACAATGTTCCATCCATCACATCATAGAGCTTTTGAAACAACATTTCAGAGTCCAAAACTCTCCCAGAGATAGTAGCCAAAGTGTCTTTAACTGAATTCTCCACCTTTTCACACAATTTATGTGCATTCAGCAGGAAGGTGAGAGAAGGCCTAAGCTAAATAATCTCTGAAGAGATTCTTTTCCACATTGATTCATAAAGCTCCTTCACCAGATTTAACACTCCTACATTCTTTGGCCTATTGGCCAGCTCCAGTGTTAATTGTTCTACTATTTTTTGCTTAGCTTGAAATTGGGTTTGTATAGCCGTGGTATTATTCTGTTCATTCAGCAGTTTCTATTGCAATTGAGTAACTTGTAGCAGGCTTTCCTTGCATTTTTCTCATAATACTACCTTATCTCACCTTAGGGTCATCACTGCATCCTTTACCTGCATTAGCCCTACTTTTAGAGAATCATTTTGGGCCTGGATTGCCTGGTGAGTCTGAAGAGAAACAATATCTTACAACAATTTATTTAGACTCTCTATTTCATTATCTTTTGTATTGATTTTTGTGGTCAAACTGCTACAGTTTGCCTTCTCTTTGGCTAGATTAGCCTCCATCTTTTATAGCTTCCTTGATATTTTCAAGCAATCTTTAGCAACTCTAGAAGTGGATTTAGTTAGCAGCTTGATTTTGTCTTGTGGTCTAAACAAGGACATGTCTATGGCCACTACATTCATTGTGTAGTATTATGGCTGCATTTGCTCACTTGGCTTGATTATATTTGGTGACAAATGAGTCACCATTAGTTGCTACTGAATTGGGTCAAATTATGACCTCAATGTGGTTTAGCCAAGTCCTTATTATCCTTGATCCTCTTTTTCTCTCTTTGGGCTTCCCTCACTTCCTAGCAGTATTTGTTTGAGTTTGGAAGGTAGAAGGAGAGGCAATGTTCCCACCCACAAAAGGATGGCCTTGTGGCAAACCATATGGAATAGCCAATTGTTGGCTATGGGAAATCTGAGGAGGTAGTTTCTTGGGAATAGAGGGAGAAAAGTGAGACAATGATAAAGCTTGAGTAGGGATGGATGGGGCAAACTAAGAAATGGGCACAATGGAGGTGGCAGGGGATGTCATTTGGCTAGATGGAATCATCATGCCTATAGGAGAAGAAAGAGATTGAGAAGGAGGAGGAGAAATAATACTTACTTGAGGAGTAACTACAGTACTATGTAATTGGCATTGTGAAGGTTCTGCCCTCTCTTCTAAATCTAATTGGAACCTCAGCCTCTTATGTTTCCTTAGTGTTTCTTTTTCTGGCTGTGCTCCCTTCTCTTCAATATTTACCACTATTTCTAGTGGTGCTTGTGGAGAACTGGGAACCTCAATGACTGATGCTAATGGGGAAGATTTTGGTGGTGAATATACCACACTCTTTTGTTTTTCCATGATGCTAAGAGATTGGGGCCAAATAGTCATAGTGACTGGAGCTGCAGTTTGCCCTAGGGCCTATGATTCTTGGCTAGATCCTACTCTAACTTCTGGCTCTACACCTTATGTCGATAAATTTCTTATGTTAAGGCTAGATACAAGGGATAGATGGCACTCATCCCAGAGTTCCTCCCATTTCTCATCTAAGTCTACATTCCCAAAAGAGTGAGTTGTCTGACAAATTTCTTGCCTATATTTATAATAGGCTTCTATTTTCTCAGCATCCTAGTCTTTATTCTTTAGTGCCCTTCTTAAGCCAAAAGTCATTCTAATTTTAGGATCAAAATCCCTCTTCTTAAAATAAAAAATTTCCCATGTTCTATTTTGTTGAAGGGGCAAATCTATTAATTTAACATAAAACCCAGGAATATCCTCTTTAAGATTTTTTTTATTTTTCCAAAAGGGGCAACCCTCATGTGCAATTCTGGAAGCAACCCTATTAGTCCTAATCCATGAAGATATGAAACTATTTGGTTCATATACCCATTTATCTTTGATTAGCAAGAAACCCAAGAAAGCTAGCTTTCTAAGCAGCACAATTTCAGCATCTCTGGCCTCTAGCGTCATGTTGTTTGTCATCCATGGGAGGTCATACATTTTCCTCTTCCTCTTCTCAGAGCCATATTCATTATCTACTATAGACACCTACCTGGTGACCTCTAAGAATGCTAACCTAAGAGTCAAAATCTTAGGTAGCAACACTGGTTCCCCACAAAAACCATGGACTCTAATAATTTTATGGTGGGATCCAAAAAAGAAATCACAAGGAATTGGGCAATTGGCCATAAGGTTTGAAACACTTAGAAATAGACTATTTATAACTGGTTCTGGGCTTAGGTGACAAAAAGTAGGGGTAATAAATAGTTCCCATAATTCATATGGATCACTAGTTTTTGACAAAATATGTGTCCATGCAGACACAGGAGTGGTCCTTTGTAGACCAAAAATTGGGTCATAAATATTAAGATGCATATGTTGGGAAAAGATGCCAAAGTTATGATATAGCATAAGGTGAAACAAATAAGTAGATTACCTAAAAACCCCTTTTGATTTGAACTGGGCAAGTTGTTCTACCATGGAATATGCAATCTGCTCAAAGAAATCAAGCTAATTCTCCTAAGTCTTGTCGACTGTTTTCAACCTGAAGAGGATAGCCATTTGTTCTCTATAGATGGTCATATCATCTTTCATTCCAAAAATGAAATCCATCATAGACAGTGCATCTTGGCTAGCTTATGCAAATTAGGCTCTTGCTATAGGTAGTGTTGGCACAATAGTATCATCATCACCTAATTGCAATTTAGATCTTAAGAACCTCAACTGAGTATTAATGTTTGTCCATGTTTTCTGCATTTTAGCAATGATGGGAAATGTAGCTATCTTATCATGATACAAGGCCAACATTTTTCTGATAGCCTTCGATGTAATCTAAATTGTTAATGGACCCTGTTGTATGGTGTTTGAGGGTGCATGGAACAAGTTGGTGCATAGTTCAACCAAATCAGGGCATGGATGCACACTTGGGATAATGAATTATTCCAGTTGAGAAGTCCATATCCTTATTGCAAATGTCTCGTATTGTCCCACCTTGGCCCTCTGAAGACACCTTTGATGTGCCCCTTCTCTGAGAGTTTTTCTAGTAGTTCTTTGAAGAATTAGATCCATGACTCCATCTACATAATCTTTTATCTTTGTTGGGTCACTTGCTTGACCAAATTCAGGGACTCTAGTCCACAAGTAGGTCTCTAATGGCTACACAGGGGCCGAAGCATATGATTTGCTCATAATAAACTTATCAAGGGATTCATAAATCCCAGCTCCTTGTTGCGAAGACTATGCTCCCTCCATATCTATATCTATTCTATGATAACTAGTATGAACTTTTACAAAACAGAAAGCACTTTCACTTAAGCAGGTTTACTATGAGCTAAAATGCAAGTAACATGGGTTTTCTAGTAGACATAGGAATGTTTGAGAAACTTGTAAGATTTAACTCTTGTTATGAAGTATTTATTAAACCATCAAGTCTCAAAATGGAATTAAACTCAGATAACCATTAGCAAATCTTACTAAATCTTCATGGAATAGCGAGTTAGACACGTCATGCAAGTGGCTACATAAGGTACCTTGGGGAATTTAAGATTTGGGAGATATTTAAAGTGTTGAGTGTTTTTTTGAAAATTTTGAAATGGCTCTGAGTTATGGCTACGTTTTCAAATAACACTTATTTAAAAGAAAGAGCGGGAAATAAAAAATGGGAAAACAAAGCAACTGAGAAAGGGAAACTTATCTAACTATAATACATTAGAGACCTAAGTTAACTGAAATGCTTCAAGTAGATCACATTCATAAGAATCTCTTTAGGTTCTCCTTCCATCGTTTCCAGCTCAAATGAATTCTTCTATTTACATGCATGAATTTTATATGGGCTAGTCCATAATGCTTCAAATTTAGTATGTTGACCTAGCTTGGTGGCTCTTGCATCCCATTTCAAAACAATTGAGCCTACTTCAAAATGAGGATTTGAAGTCCTTTTATCAAAGCAATCCTTAATTATTTTTTTATGCTTAATTAATGAATCATGTGCCGCATCCCTCTTTTCCTGAACTTCCAAAAGTTTGGCAAGTCTAACTAGCATAGGGCCATTTTCTTCAATTTCAATCTATTTTAATAGTTGGAGAGCAGAAATTTCCAGGCTTAGAGGTATTATGGTAGGCTTTCCATAGACTAGTTCACATGGGGACATTTTCATCACCTTCTTAGGTGTAATTCTATCATCCCATAGTTCTATATTTAGCACTTTATGCCATTCTCTGTGATGATCAACCCCTATTCTCTTGATGCATCTAATCAGGTTCTTATTAGTTGATTCTACCAAACCATTACCCTGAGGATAATAATTATAAGAAGTTTTCAGATATATTCCATGCTTTAATACAAAATTAGATACTTTAGACCCTAAAAATTCTTTAGCATTATCTAAAATTATGGTGTGAGGAGCCCCAAAGTGAGTAGTGATACTCCCTAGAAAGTTTAGGATGACATTTTCTATTGCTTCTTTAAGTGGCACTACCTCAGTCCATCTAGTGAAATAATCTATGGCAGTTAAAATCCATTTGTGACCCATACTAGACACTAGATTTATCATTCCAATGAAGTCAAGACCCCATTGAGCAAAAGGTTCATCATTAATGATTGGAATAAGAGGCATTGCTGTATTCCTCCTCATCCCCACATAATATTGATAGGATTGACATTTTTTAACTAGTTGATAATAGTCTGTAAATAAAGTAGGCCAGAAATAACCTGCCTCACTTATCTTTATGGCTATGGTATTTGCAAAAAAATGTCCCCCTGAGACTCCATAATGCATTTCATGCAGTATTTTCCTAGCCTCATCCTTCTCTACACATCTTAACAGTTTGCCATCATAATTCTTCCTGAAAAGAACTTGTTTAATTAAAACAAAATGGACCCCTTGCATCCTATAATATCTCTTCTTATTTTGAGTAAGGTCTCATGGTTAAATCCCATATTTCATAAAATGAATCCTATTTGAGACACATGAGTTCTGATCAGCCTCTTATATGCTCAATACAGTTCCTTTTCCATTTCTGAATCTATTTCCACAGGTATCATCCTTTCAATCTCTTGAGTCATATATTGGCATAACCCTTGCCTCTAACTAAATTAGTGGGTTTGACCTCTACATCATATTCAAGGATCTTTTTTTATCTAGTTTGCCCTTTTTTCAGTAATTTCACCCTACATTATGTATTCTTTGACACTTGGGTGAGCCACAAGTATCATAATCTTACTTCTTGATACTATATGCCTAGATTTTTTAAGGGATTTTACCATAGCATATGCTTATTTATCCACAAAGTTGTATCTGGTTTCATATTCTCTAAGAGTCCTTGAGAAAAAGGCTATTGGATGCTCTCCCTCTTGTCTATTATCCTTCTGTGTTAGGATAGCAACAATAATGAGCTCTCCTCCATAGACATACATTACAAAGGGCTTAGAAAAGTCTGGGTTTCTAAGTACTAGGGTTGTTGAGATAGCTTTCTTGACTTCTTCAAAGGCTTTCCTTCCTTTTATAGTCTACTTGAAAATCAGGTCTTTTTTCAGCAAGAGTGTTACTAGTCTTACTAAGCCTACAAAGTCAGATATGAACTGACTGACAAAATTAATCTCCCCAAGAATGATTGAATTGCTTTCTTATTTACTGGAAGAGGTAAGTTCATTATAGCTACCACTCTTTTTGGGTCTATGGAGACTCCTTCTTTAGATACTATGTGTCCCAATAATTTGCCTTGAGGGATAGCAAAGATACATTTCTTAGGGTTTAAGGATATTCCAAATTCTTGACATTTATTAAATATAGATTCTAAATGATCAAAATGATCAATGACATTTTTTGAAAAAATAGTAAGATCATCAAGATAAATTATGATGATTTTATTTATAAATTCCCTAAATACTACATCCATAGCTCTTTGAAAAGGAGCTCCTACATTTGATAAGCTAAATGGCATCTTAGCATATGCAAATGTTCCCCATTTGGCAGTAAAATTAGTCTTTTATTGGTCTTCATCAGCCAACCAAATCTGATTGTATCCAGAGAAACCATCTAGCAAGGAAAATCTCTCTGATCCAGCCACAGTCTGTAAAATTTGTTCCATAGATGGCAAAGGATAGTGATATTTCAGAGATGCTCTATTCAAATCTCTAAAATCTACATAGAGTCTTATGTCACCATTATTTTTCTTGACTGGTACTAGATTTTATACGCAGGTTGAGTGCTTGATTGGAAAAATTAGTTTGGAATCTAAAAGTTTCTGCAACTCATCTACCATTAGAGATTTAATCCTTGGATTTATTGGCTTTTACTTCTATCTGACTGGATTTGATCCTTCAGTCAACTCTATTGTGTGATGAATGATATCTCTATTATATCTATGAAGATATTCATAGCTCTAAGCTATGACTCTGTCATATCTTTTGCACAAGTCAATAAGTCTTTCTCTTTCCTCATGTGTTGCAAAATTTCCAATTTTTAATTTTTTCCCTTCACTCACCTCTATTTCAGAATAATCTACTTTGTTTACCTGGAACCTTTTCTTCTCCAGGCCTACATCTTCTAGATCAAAAAGGTTTTCTAAAGTGATTAAGCCTTTGCGAAGCCTATTATTTTTTAATTGTATAATTTGATCCCCATATGCCTCTTCAATCTTTGGTTATAATTGATCAGCAAATTCCCCTGATTTTTGCAAGAATGAGAGTACCTAAGAATCATTCTCAAATTCTTGCCAATTGTCATCGTTGTCTGGGATAGATGGCCTTAAAATAACTTTTATTGACTCATTATTAGCTAATAGGCTAGTTACTGGATCAAACTACGAGCCAATTTGTGTCATCCTATCAGCTTCAAAATTTTGGGTTCTTGGAACTACTTCAATATTGAAAGATTCAAAATCTTTTATTAAGTCCTAAATTTTGTGTCTATAGGATCTCATCCTTACATTCTTAGCTATCACCTTTTCCCTAATTTGCTTCACCACTAACTCTGAATCTCCTTTTACTATTAAATTCTTAATTCCCTTTTTTTTGCTAAAATGAGCCCATGAACTAAGGATTAATATTCAGCATCATTATTGGTACAAGCAAATTGAAAATGAATAGCTCCCAAAATTTTCTCCCCATTTGGAGCAACAAGACAAATTCTTGCTCTAACACCACTTTTACTTCTGGCCCAATCAAAATTTAAGGTCCAAAATTTCTAAATCTTTTTTAGATTCTTGAATAGTTGGTGTCTCTTCTCTTAAAACATTTTGGATTACATGATCTTCATCAAAAATGACATAAGTGCCCAGACCAGTAGAGTCATAATTTCCATATGGATCACTATGCATCATAGCTAACAAATAGTTATTTTCCTCTTCTTGGTCATGTTCTATCCATTCACCCAACTCTTCAACAAAAACCCTTTCTTCTTTATTCAACATAACATGATTTGCCTCTAATTTTTATGTTGGTTCATTAGTGATGTGATCTTTTGATAGTGGTTCAGATAGAATTTTCATCTTTGAACCATATTTTGTTCTTAGGATGAGGTGAGACCAATCAAGGGACATATATCCTCCTATTTTGGCTGTAAAGTCTCTAGATAACATAAACCAAAAATAGGAGATATATCTATGACTACTACATCTTGATTGACAATTATATTGGGACAAGTATATAATTGCAATGGGAGTTGTTTAATTCTCCCTATTGTTTGTACTATTTTTCCATCTAGCTACATAACTCCTTTAGAAAGTGGTTCATATTTTATTTTTAGAGCATCAACTATTTGCTTAGGCATGACTATAGTAATAGCCCCTGAATCTATCAATGCATTATGCAAGAGTTTCTTTCCAACTATCAGATTCAAATAAAAAGGCTCTGGTTTGGATTTACGTACCTCTGTTGCATTATTCACAAAGGCTGTTGTCTTCAGAGGAACTGTGTCCTTGAGTTTTTCTTTATCAGCAAGTCCTTCTTTGGTTCCATTATGTTTAGGCATTGCTTGGCCTTGTAGGGCTTCCTGTAATAGTGTCTTTTGTTCAAGAATAGCTAGTATGTCCCATATTTATACTTGTGTTGGAGTCCTCTTCAACTGTTCCACCACATTCATTGGTCCCAATGCTTCAGTTCTTTGAAAATAAGGATATCTTGTTTTTTCTTAAACTTGTGTAGGAATTACTTGGTTTTGCACTGGCTAAGGGACTTATTGTCTGACAACTATGTTTCTTTGACCTTGAAATGGAGGATTCTCCATAACTTGACTATTTACAACTTCAGGTTGTTCCATCATTCTTTTCTTTGATCTAGTATAGTAGTCTGATTGCACTACTAGTTTCTTGGAAGTAGAAGATTCATTCAAGAATATTGATTCTTCATCTTCAACCCATGAAAATAGAACATGTTCAGAGGCTATTTCTTCTTCTTGTTGTAGAGACATCCCTTGCATCTGAACCATTAGGACTAAATTTTGCATACTAGGAGACTGATAAGTTTGTGCATCTGAAGTATTGGCGAATTGTCCATCCATTCTTCTTTGCTTTGCTACCTTTTGTTGTAGATTACCCATGGGACAATCTCTAGGTGTATGAGCATTATTACAAGGAAAACACTAGGAATTGGTGCTGTCTACATAATTATTTTGCCCTTGAATAATTTCTCTATTTGAATTTGGGAGAATAATCTATGATAGTGTAGGGACTGCAACTAATTGGTTTGTTGGTTGAAGGTTATTTTGCCTTTGATAACCCTGATATTGGTTTGACTGTGATGGAAATTTATTTCCTTAATAGCCTTGATATTGAGGTCTGGGGTAAGGGTTTTATTGTCTCTTTATGTTAATCAACTCATTAGAAAATGTCCTTAAGATATTCTTGATATCATCCATCTCAGATGATTGAGTAGGGACAAGTTCTTTAGCAGGTGGTTGAGGATATTGATACATAGACATAGGTGGGGCTATGGATTTAGGGGCTTCTTGAGGTAATGGCAAGGTAATTTCTAGAAACATGGGCATTGGAGGCCTTGGGGGCAACTTTCCAGCATCTAACAAATTATTTTCAGCTCTGACTACATAGTCATAAGTCTCTGGCAAAGTCTAACCTCCAATTGACTAAATCATAATAGATATATCTGAATTTAAAGCCTTAAAATAAAACACTATAGACATACCTGGTAATGGTCTAGCTGTAGCAGGAATCCTTTCCCAAGTATTTTGAAATCTGGAATTGAAGTCAGTCATTGCTTCTTATGGTGCCCTTTGAATGGTAATCAATTACTGTAACAAAGAAGACTTATCACCCCTTTCTTCAAATATTTCAAAGAAAAGATCTCTGAGCTGATCCCATGTAGATATGGTATTTGGGGTCAAGGACCAGTACCATTCTAGAGCCGTTCCTTTAAAATAAGCTACTAATAATCTTATAGCCACATTCTACTATGTGACAACATGTATAGCACAAACATATAATACATCGTGTAGATGTTCTTCAGGTGTTTTGAAATCTTGCCCACTGAATTTGGGTAGAGCTTTCAAGGCATTTACTGGGATAGGATCCCAAGTGGCTGGTGGTATTGGGAGAATCAAAGGACTGCTGGTGTTCCAACTTGCATAACTTATTGGGGGTATAGGAGCTCCCATATTTACTCTTGGTATTGGTATAAACTGATTGACTCTTCTTCTTGGACTAGTTACCAAAGGTGCTAAAAGAATACCTATATTTACAGTAGATTGAGATCTAGTTACTGGTCCACAGCTCTAACTCCTTTAGCTCTCCAGTTCATATGGTCTTGAAAGAAACTTCAAGATGGTGTCCCATCAGGCATGCCAAAAACTATTGATGGTTAAAATTACGCTAGTTTTTAACACCAACAATGGGAAGTTTCAAGAATGTGGGACTTGTGACTTGAAACGACCTCCAAATTTTTAAGAAGCTAGTCTCTTCTTTATCTCAAGTGTTGGGAGGAAAGGGATAGGAATTTAAATAGAAACACAAATGCAAAGAAAGAAAATATAAATATGGAAATGTGCTTGAATGTAATTCGACCCTTAATTTTAAGCACAGTGAAACTATATGTAAGATTTAATTACATTAAAGAGCAAACAAGGCATGATCAATGTAAAAGATAGAAATAATAGAAACAGAGGCTCACAACTTAGACTACTTTTGCAATGACATAGAAAATATCAACAAAGGCACAAAACTCAATCTTATTATTAATTTTCTGGTCACATAAGAGGCATAGAAACATGCAAAGTTACATAAACTTTCCAACTCAAGAAAATAGAACAAAGACAAATGATATTCCTGATCACAACTCTAAAAGTCTAAAACTCTTGACAATAGTCTCTCATAGAAAATTCTCTCCAATCTTCTGATGATGATTTTGGTGATCTCTAAACCTCTCTTTATAGCATTGTATTCCCTCTAGATTGTCTGTACATTCCCAATCTAATGGCCCAACTGAACTCTAACTGAACTGGAAGTGTCTAACAGAAGATATTTCTTAGATTCTAAAACATTTTGTCTTCTTGTAGTTCATTGGCTGAAATAGATACACAAGATGCTCCCTTCTATCAAATGAAAGAGGACACTTGGCCGATTCCCCTATTTTACTTTAAAACCTTCTTATTATTTAGGAGGCACCAAAAAATGACACTTGGTAGCTTCTGCAGCACTTACTGAAGACACACGACACGTTCTGCATAACCTATACTCTTACTATGTCTTCACTTAGAAGTGTTCGGTCTTTGACATCTATCACCATTTGCTTCTCCAACAATTAAACAAATTCTATATAAAATGGGACCCAAAGTAGTTCTTGCCTGAGCAAATTCAAAAAGGGAATAGGGACATGTGGCGCTTTCCACTTATTCTTGACAAAGGACATGCGGTGATCTCCGCTGCCTTTAACTACCTTTTGTTGTAGATGTGTGGAAGGTGACACATGTCCATCTCTACATTTCCCTATCTATACTATAGAAACAATCAGGCCTCATTTCATACTTACATGGATGGTGACACTTGGCGGCTTCCACTTGCCTTAAAATAAAAACCCAGGACCCACCACAGTCTTTACTTATCAATGCAACAAAATGAAGATAATTCAGAGGTTGACACATGGTGGCTTCCATTCTCTTCAGATGGACATACACGGCATCTTCCAATGATTTTTAGAAAATCATATTGAAACCTTCTACAATTTCCACCTGGTGCCTTCTGCTTGATCTTGAGAAAAGCTTATTTGAAAGAAGCCTTCAAAATGTATATGAAACATGAGACGCAGATGATGACACTTGTTGCGCTCCGTTGAGTCACTATGGGACACATGGCACATTCTGCAGTACTTACTAAAATTATGAAAAGTGCCTCAACCAATGACACTTGGCAGCTTATGCTCAATTTTGACACTTAGACAAAATTGAGGCAAAAAGAAATTTGAGCCCGTGCTGTGAGTCAAAACTTCACTGTCTCGAACCAAAGTATTCAGGGACAAAATTTGGATTGCAAGACTAGAAATCAAAATGAAACGTAGAGTATTTTTTATAATATAGAATGAGGTAAGCTAAATTGAGTCATGGGTAGATCCAAGGTTAGCTAAGGTAAGGTAGAAAACAAAATTTGTTTCGGATGATGGAAGATGCTAGTTCTTCTAACTTCTATGATAAAAACATATAAAACTAGAGCTCACCAACTCTAGTATAGTACTCAAAGATAAATAAATGTAGTTGAAGCTTCAAAGGAAAGGAAATACATATATCTAAAAGCATATGTTGCACAAAAATTACTCATTCACATTAAATTGCATATGCACATTCACTATAAATAAGATGAAAACAAAGCACATATACTAGTAGATTTGTCAGCCTAGTGTTAAACTCAAACTAACATATACATATATTGAATGATGTTTCTAAATTAATTAGTAAGAAAGAAACCATTAGTCATCTAAAATAATGAGAAGAAAAAATCATAGAATTACACAATAAAGCATACAAATAATCTCTTGAATTCTTATCTCTTTGTATTATTTCTATAATAAATATTCATGATTTATAATGAGGGGAATACCCCTATAAATAGGCTTTAAAATGCCTATACAAGCTCAAGTGGGCCTATTAGAAGGTTCCCAAATGAAACCAAGTGGTTGAAATGCCACATACTATAATGGAATATTATAAATTTGAAATTACAGAATTAAATTAAATATTCTTCATGATCATGGAGGAAGTTGTTGAGATGCCTATTATTGTTTCCTTTGTTTCTTATCTACCTCTTATTTTGTATAAATCTCTATTTATGCTAAGTAATCTTAATCAATCTAGTCTAAATATAAGATCATAGTCCAGAATAAATTAGGCATTTCTTGAATGAGACTACCATGTTCTACAAGTACAGGCCTTAGTGATTCTTCAATGGCCTATGCTCTCTCCATCTATTGGTTGGTAAAATCCATAATATTCATTACCTTGGTGGCTATCTTGGTCTTGGAAATGTCCTGATAGATCTTGGAAACAAATACCTTCATTTGGGAACTAAATTCTTGGTCATATATGAAGGTACCATAAGGTTTGGTCACCCTAGTGACCATATCATCTTTCAATAAGATGGAAATATTAAATTATATCTTTTCTCAAGATGAAGTTACATCCTTGACCTGTTCCAAACACCTCTTCAATATCCTTCATCTATTCATCAAGATGGTCTATGATGGGATGATATCCTCACATGGAAATACCTTGAGGTATGGAAACTTATTACTCCTTATAACTCTAGCCAAGTTTTCTAATTTGTCATCATAGAGTGCAAGTTTCTAGCCAAATTTGATGACCACATTGAACTAAGTGTCCCATCTTCCTATCTTATCTTCATGAATTTTTATATGTTGAATACATTGACAAAAGTGTTTATTATTTGGATTGTAGTGCCTTTTATCACAATTGGCAATTCTTTCTCCTTTAGTCTCTTCATCTCCTACTACATACCCTTCATTGAGGCCACTAATAATTTTGTATGGGCCTAGACTGTGGACACAAGGTCCTCTACATATTCCTCCACCTAATCAGGTACAACCTTCCTCTTCCTCATCAAATTGAAGATGGAACATTCAATTTCATGGGATACAACTAAGCTAGACTATGGCTTCTTAACTTGCCTTCTCACCACCCTTTTCATTGTGCCTGTGGTAGCATCAAATCTCATCCCAATTTGTGGTGAAGAGAAGACCACCTGAAGCCTCTCTTATTTTGATGCATGTATAATGTCTCTAACCCAATTTAGGGAAACAATAAGGGTTGGATTTGTTGAATGTGGATGAAATGGATGTGTTTGGGTAGAGGTCGAGGCTAGGGCTATAACAGGGATGTGAGATAAGTTTTTTGGGTCAATTTTCCCAAGTGTGTCAAATAGAGATCTTGTAGGGCCCATGTTTAGTATAAATAAAGTAACTTTGGGAGGCACATTCACCTTTTTATCTATGGTCATATTGAATAGGGATGCATGCAAAGGTGTCTTAGGGAAGGTGAATAATTTTCAAATAGGCCTTAATGGCCTAGATGATGTAGGGGAACCATTGACAAGGGATGCACTAGTTGTGGCTACTTGGGAAGGAGTGAAATATATAACCTATATATCACTGGTGATTTGGGAGATTGATGAAGGTGTAATATTGGTAGTGGCATGGGAAATGAATTGGGGAATGGTAAATCATGAGGAACTACTAGCTTGGCTCAATGTTCTTCCTTGTTGCATTCTTAAGAACCACCTCATCATTCATAACATCTCTGTATATCCATTCATGAAATTATTATTGATGATTTTAATCTATTTATACATCCTTATTTAAATTGGGTGATTGACATGAAATTTTTATGATCCCAAGGTCTGAATTCATCCTTAGGCAATAGGCAAGAATCCCTATGCCAAGCAGCTATAATAACATCATGTTATTTTTAAATTTTGATCCTCCCTAGTTTATATGGAACCTTGTGGGGGGGATATCTTCTTCTTGATTTTGAAGACTCCATCAAATCCATGCAGAAATCAATAAGCCATCTCTTCTTCTACTAACTTTGTTGGCATTTACCTTGATATTCTAAGAGGAGCCACCATCATTCCTTCTATTTGAATGATTGTGCAGTCTGGGTATAACCAATAGCTACCCATGTCCCTTAGATTTTTCCTAACTTCCATGGTAACCCTCTAGATCTCACACTTATTTATTAATTTGTAAACTACTAGGTATAATTATTCTTCAATTACTCTTATGTTGCATCTAAAGTAGTGAATATACATTGCAAACAAAATTTGAGGCACAATCCTCTTATTATTTAAAAGACCATGAATTATGGCCTAGCTAAGCAATTGCACAAATGTCATCCAACAAGTAACTCATCATGAATAATGGGGCAAAACTCTTACAAGTGTCCTAAATTTCATATACCAAATTGTTGATGATGATTTCCCCTAGTGGGGGAATCTACTGGTCCTCCAAGATGATTTATAGCAATAAGATAGTCTTTATGTCCACTTAGGCAATGTGTGGATTTCCAAATATTATATTGAGGAGAGTGAGGCCAATCCTAAATCCTTTATTGAATTTATAGATTGGTAAGTTCACTTGGTCATCCATGAGAATAACTCCTATTGGGTCAATCACCTAGGAAGCCAGGACCTTCTCAAGGGAGTGCACCTCATACCAATTGTCGAGGATGACTTAGTTATACTCTATGTATGAGGAAGAAAGGTCATAATAATTCTCAAAGTTTATCCCTAATATGAAAGTGATCAAGAGCCCTTGGGACATTGATTTGAGTAGCTCATCCTCACATCTTGACCTCCCAAAGATACCATAAACTAGGTCAGTGCATGGTATGACCTTTGGCTTTGCTAAATCTTTATGGAGATTGAATGCATTGATGGCCAAGATATCTAAATATAGTTAAATTATATGTGGCATGGTTTCATCCTCATCAATAGCCTTAATTAATTATACATTAAAGTAAATTCTACTATAGTGAATGTCTCTAGATGCAATGGCCTTAGGGATGAATTTAGTGTCCTTAACGATGACAAAAGTACCATGTTAAAATAAAAAGTCATCATTCCCAAAAGAAATGCTCTTACCTAGAGTAGAGGAACTTGCTTATTCCATATTTTATAATGCTCTAGGTAGAAATCAATGTCTCCTTATATCCTTCTATAACTTTTGAGCTTTGATAATGGTGGTTGGGACTACAATTTATAAATGTTTTGTGCTTTGTCAAATTGGGAAAGAACATACAATAAAGAGATAAAATGTGTATAGCTTTTAAAATGAAAATAACATTATCTTGGATTATGTATCTTCTTAAAAGATCACTTTGATTAATGTAATGTTGATGGTGATCCTAGTCCATTTTGTATTAATGGAAGTTCATCAAATTTGTATATGTTTGAAACAATCTTGAACTATTGATTTTAGTAATTAATTACACTAGAATTCAAATTTAGCTTTAATTCACCTTCGATTTGACATAAATTTTATCTTTAAATCTAAATATTACCACCCTTTGACATGTGGCTACCACCTCAGATCTAGATAGCTACTCATGAGGTTTGAATATGACTAAGTTACTTGGTCAGATCAAAATTTGAACATGTTACACCTTTTGATTGCCTCATAGATTCTCAAAATATAGTTTTACACGATGACTCATCTGTATCCTACCACATGGCATATTTTAATTTGGAGCAAGCTATTGAGTATTAAATTTTAGTTTTGATTGGTCAGGGGAGTGCCACACATCTCTTTCATGGGAAATCAAATCTTTTTCTTACTAGGTATTTCCCTCAAAAGGCCCTTAGATTACTATTGGAAACTTGGCACTAATCACATGGATCTAGTAGAGACACACATCCATTTCGGAGGTGATCTCCTACATCTTTGATAGAAACAACATAGGAATTACATGTGGCATCACTATGTGGATCCAAAGGGGACACACATCATTCTCATAGACTTTTATTTGTTCTTCTTCCAAGTGTCATTATCTATAAGAGACTCAGAGAATTGTATGTCATCAAGCCTTGATCAAATGGTGTAGGTGTAATTATGTGTCTACCTTGAAAGATATCATGGGATTTTGTATGGATGCAATGTGGTATAGACATGATGTGATATTGAGTGAACCTAAAAGGAACATGCATCACCTTGGAAGGTTATTAGGGTCCAGGTAGTTTCTTTTGAGACATGTGGCATATTATAGGCTTTTACACTATGGTAGGATGTGTGGGAGATGCATGGTGGCTTGAATTGAAGGGACTTACTCATGGGGGATAATATCCTAACATGTAGCCCCAAGATTTGAATTACAATGACTAGTTTCTTCATAATTTCTCTAGATGGTGTTATGTAACTCATGGGTTCATAGATTTGATCCAAGTGTCTTGCATGTGATGTGATAAATATCAAAGGTGTTATGAGGCCTAATGAGGTGAACACATATCTTTCAAGATGTAGTTGGAAATTCGACATCCCATGAGGTGTCATGAATCACAACTTAAATTTGATGTCCTATAAGGTCATGCGAGAGACTAAGTTAATTTTTTGAAGATGTCATAACCCATGTTAATCAAACTTAAACAAGTTTAAATTGAAACTTTGCAAGTAAATGCTTTAAACACATCATAATTTTAGTTCAATCAAACCCCAACAAATCTTTTTATATTCATGTCTAATGAAGAACTAGGTCTCACTTCCTTGGTGAAAGCCTATCTACACATCATTAAATCATCAATGGTTAATAATTCATTATTGAATGAAACTTGAAGAGGACTTATAATATTTTAAATATTTCTAAGTATTAATCCTTATTTCAAAGTGAATGATTAATTTGAAATTGTAGAAGCATAATTAATCATAAATTAAATCAAATCCATGTAGTAATAGAATGATTTAATATGTTTAGCATATTAGGCACTTTAAAAATTGAAGAAAGGAGGGTCCCCATTATGAGAATATGACAATGTTGATCATCAACAAATGGTTACCTCTATAGGGAAACATTTCAAAATGTTAGAATCTAGATATTCTATTCAAAGGTGAATAAAAAACTATTTATCTCATTATGATGTTCATTTAGTACCAAAACCATTTTTTAGAACTAATGAAAGCCCACAGGCTTGAAATAGTGTCTAAACCTTGTAGGCAATCAGACTATATGTGTGCTTTGAGGTTCCTTAACCATTTCCATTGGGTTCAAAAATGACAACTTTCAAGTTTCAAGACATCAAACATGAAATGACTTAAGCATTATTTAGATTTTATATAATTATGCTTTGCTTATTTAAGCATGTATTGGGCATTACTCTACTACCAGCCAGGCATCCATAGCCCTAACAGAGATACCTTTGGATCCATTTTGGGCCTTGTTGTACTACCATTCAGGCATCCATAGCCCTAGTAGAGATTGCCTAAATCACCATTTATGGAATTTGAAGGTAGTTTATGTTTTCACTTCATTGGTGTATCATTTTATTTTTATTTTTTATATACGTACATTCAAAAACTAGAATGGTTGAGAACCAAAGTTAGACAGGTGTAGGGTTTTTTTAAGACATAGTCTAGATGTAACTCACTCTCAGATATCAAGTTTTACCCTAAAAAAATATTTGGTAAATTTAAGTGATAGTATGATGGTCCACATAGATTCAAACACTCATTCAAACAAATTTTTATTCATATAAACTATATTACATTATTAAAATGACTTATAATTTTCATGAGAAAACTAACTTCAAGTTAACCATGCCCAATGTTTCTAAATTGAAACACTGCTAGAGGTTTCCAAACTTTGGATGACTAATGTTTAAAACTAGTAATCCCTTCTTCTCATTTTCAGGATTGGATTAACACAAATTAAGCCAATGAATTCTTGTCTAGAGGACTTATTACTAAGCTATAACACATAATAGAAAACAAACAAGCAAGAAGAAAGAAAGAAAACAATAAGAAAGCAAAGTGGGAAAGGAAACTACTCTACTCCTACGTACTATAACTCTAAAATAGTTTAATATCCTTTTAGAGTTTGGGATAGGATGATAGAGAAATAATGTTTCATGTACTACCCATTAAATAATAAGGTTAAGTCATTTCATTATAGGTCTTTGAGCCTGAATGCATTTTCACCTAGTATTTCTTCCACTTGATATGGTCTAATCTAGAGAGGAATGAACTTGTCATGTTGTCCTTTCTTCTTGTGGGCCTTGTCATATAGTAGGAACAAGTTTGATAAGAAAAACATTTTAAATTTATCTCATTTGTTGAACCATATCTTTACAATATCTTGATACTTTTTGAATTTATGTAGTGCTTCATCTCTAGCATCTTCCATTTGGATGATGTTCAGTATTTAGGATTACACTCTTTCATAATATTCCATATACTTGGCCATAAACTTATAGGTGGACAACTTCAATGTAATGGAAAAAATAGGTTGCTTCCCATAGACTAGTAAGAACAAGGATGTCTTGAGCACTTTTTTGTATCTCATTCTATTTACCCATAAAGTATACTTTAGTAGGGATTTTCATTTTTTGGGTTTATTTTCTATATACTTCTTGATGGCATTACTCAAGTTTTTATTGGTAGATTTTGAAACTCCATTACCCTAATGGTAATAGTTTGAAGAAGACTTGATGATTATATGATTGTCATATACCCACTCAATGAATTTGGTTGTTATAAAGGCTAGGCCATTATCACATACTAAAAACAGGGGTGTCCCAAACTAATTGATGATATTCTCTTCTATAAATTTTATGATGTCAATCACCTTACTATTCTTGGTGGTTATTATTGTAGTCCACCTGGTGAAATAATCTATGGTAGTGAGTAAAAATTTATGCCATGCTAAGGAGTTAGGATTGATCACTCCTATAAAGTTGAGGCCCCATTATGCAAATGGATTTTCTTTAATTAATAGTTGTAAAGGCATGGTTGCCTTTATCTCTCATTGATCAAACACTTGACATTGATGATATGTTTGTACATAAGCATCATCATATTTTAATATGGTTGGCCAATAATAGCCTACTCTTAATATCTTATGTGTTGTGGTATGCCCTAAAATGTGACCACTCCCTAGTTTATCATGGAAATTATTCATTATTTTCATGGCCCTAGCTTTAGAAACACATCTTAGATAGATCCCCTCAAAAAAGTTTCTATAGAGGACTCCTCATTTGATCATAAAATGAGATGATATCAGTCTAAAGGATCTTTTCTACTCCATTTTTAGGTGTGGGGGACACACTCCATGTAATAGATAGTGAACAATATCCTTGTACCAATATTCACTAGACACTTGACCTAATTCAACCTGCAAAATATCAATGCATGGGTAAGTATTTATAATAAGTTGGATTAGACCTTGGCCTCTAAAAACCTTAGCAAATTTTATTTCTATGTCATATTATTAGAGTTTGGTCATCCACTTCCCTCTTCATTCTCCAAGTTCATTTTGTCCTATTAATAACTTGATAGCCGGATCAAAAACTATGACATATGTCTTACTCCTCAAGATGTAGTGTTTACACTTCTTGATATCCTTTACCAGTGCATAGGCTTGCTTATCTAGAATAGGATAGTTTAGTTCTGTGTTCTTCAAGTTGGTGCTCATGAATGTTATAAGGTGTTCTTTATCATCCTCTTTCTGTGTCAAGACAATGGCAATAGTGTGATTAGAATTAAAAGAGTATAGATAAAAGTCTTTGTTAAACTCAAGACTTACTAGAATAATAGATTGAATAATAACATCCTTGATTTTTTTAAATGATTTTTTTGCTTCAGCAATCCATTCTATTTTTGCATCTTTCTTTAGCATTGCGTTGAGTGGTCTTATAATCTTTAAAAAATAAGAGATAAATTTTCTTACAAAATTAATCTTACCAAAGAAATATTTCAACTCTTTTTTTTGTTAGGGACTTTTACCTTTGAAATTATGTTTATCTTATCATGGTCAATGATCATACCTTCCTGAGTGATTACATACCCTAGAAATTTTCCTTTAGTTACACAAAAGATACATTTCTTGGGGTTTAAATAAATGATATATATTCTACACTTGTTCCAAATGCATCATGTGATTTCCTCTATTTTTAGAAATAACTGTTAGATCAACCAGGTATATAATGATGCACTTAGCAATTAATCCATGGAATGTGTGGTCTATTGCTTGATGGAATGTTGTTCCTACATTTATAAATTTTAATGGAATTTGTTTGATTACAAAAATTCCTCACTTGATGGTGAAGGCAACTTTCATTCTATCATTCTTATTCACTAGGACTTGGTTGTAGCCTAGAAAATGTTAAGGAATGACATCATTCCAGACCCACTCACCAAATGAATGACCTCATCCAAAGATGGTAAGGGATAATTATCCTTCTCTAAGGATCTATTCATTTTTCTAAAATTGATGCAAAATATGATTTCTCTATGGGGAAGATTATCCTTACATCTATCAATTTCTTTACTTCTTTATAAATTAATGGTTCCAGTACTAGATTTATTGGGCTCTATCTTTGCCTAAAGGGTTTACATGCCTCTTTTAAGGGGATAGTGTGAGTAATAAAAATACTATTGAATATCTTAAGATCATAATATGACCAAATAATGACATATTTAAATTTGGTTAGAAGGGTAGTGACTTCCTTCAACTCTTCATTAGTGCAAACTAGATTGATGTTGACACTTTGCTCATTTTTTGGGCTTCCTTAGTTGACTTGATTATAATACTTTTTGATCACCTTGGTTTTTTTAGATTCAATTATTTGCTTATCTAAGTCAAATATCATTTCAAAGCAGATCATGCCCTTGGGTATTCAACTCTCCTTAAATCGGATTATTCCATCTCCATTATCTTTTGAGTTTTATATAAAACTTTCATCATGTTCATCAATAATGTGGGCTTCAAATACACCATAATTACACATGAAGTCAATTATTTGCTTATCATCATTAAATACTTGGAAGTGATTAATGTTATCTGGCACACGAGGGAATGAAATTATTTCCATAGTAAACTCCTACAAGCTCAAAGGCTTTGGAGGCACTAGGTTTGCTACTGCTGAAGCTAGAGCATCTATCAATTGGTTCTACTCCTTGGGTAAGGAAATGGTATTAAATGAGTCAAAATACTAAATTAAATCCCAATATCTAAATTTATACTTTCTTGGATAAGAAAAATTACACTGATATATACTCTTGACTTAGTTAATAACTAATTCTGAATCACCATTAACTAACAATTCTTTTGCCTTATGTTTCATTACAAATTGAAGTCCTAAAATAAAAGCTTCATATTCTACTAAATTATTAATATAATAAAATTGTAATCTATAAGAAACTAGATATTATTTTCCTTTAGTATTTTTCATAATAATTATAATGCCAAAAACTTTCTTAGCTTGTGCACCATCAAAGTACAACATCTAGGGACCTTTTCTTTCTTCTTTCACCTTGTCACCTAAAATAATGTTAGTGGTTTCCAAAGTGTAAAAACCTAAGTTAGATGATTGGTAATTTACATTTTCATTCTTTATATTATATTTAGTAATCATTTATTTCATTTTAGGTTCTTGATCAATCTTGATCTGATTGGGAATCCCATGCCAAGGTAGCTACATATGGGAACAATCAGTGGACATATATCCATTCAAGGAATTAGTCCAATCATGACTTAGTAAGAATTCATAAGCCTCAGGTATGTTAATGACTTAAATGTTGATGAAATATTAGATTTGGGGTTCATGGGTGAGTTGCATATGAATATTTAACAATTTTCCCACCACTTTCACTCTTGATTTGTCCAATTGCACCACTACCTTCTCTTATTTGAATGGGTTTAATCCCAATTTTTCATAAATTCCTAAAGGCATAATGTTAGCTAAAGCAGTAGAATCAAGCAAGAAATTATTAATATTATTACCAAAAATATGTATAGTCAATAGAAATGGTGGAACTTCATGCTTGCTTTTATACATTACCACATTTGCATGAGCTAGTTTAGCTTTGTTGGAGCTAGTATTTTCATTCAATGATTTCAATAACAAATCAAGTTGTTTAGTGATTTGAGTAATTTCATGTAAGATTATGTTTTCCTTGATCTTATTCATATCTTCCACTATGTTATATCCACCTTTTGATGGTGTTCAAGGAGATTCTATTATTGGTTGACTTTCCTTACCTTTAAGGGGTGGAGGATTATTGTTTGCCCTATAATTAGGAAGTGTATTTATTTTATTAGGTGGGGTGGAAGTTGTCAAAGGTGGGTTATAAACTTTACTTATCAAGGCATATTTGCTCCTTTGGTATTTTTGGAAAACATTTATTTCCTTGACATTATCTTTAGGCTCATTTTCATCTTGATTGGGAAAATCATAGGTCTTACATGAGGACTATTTTTGGGGCTCTAGAAGCATCATTGGTATTGTTAGAGCCTTTATCATTACTTTGATTAGTGTGATTTATCTCAAACCCCTCAATTTAGATCTGAATGGCTTTAAATGCATGGTATAACTCAACTCACTCTAATTCTCCATGCCTGGCTATATTGTGCACTTGGCACTAGTTGGGCAAGGCTAACTTACAAATGTTGATCTAAGGAAACTTGTTCAAAGGGGGATCACTATTATTTTTAGACTTATTGAATGGTATGTTATATCTCTAGAAGTTATAATTTATGTTAGAACTCTCACCAGTATTTCCCATTTGTTTCTTGAGATCTAAGAAATCATTAGATAGTTTCTGAATGGTTCATTATATTGAATCTAATTCTCATTTTAGAGGCTCAAATTTCTTATTTTGGGTCACAATTTAAATGTTGATGTTATTTAGAGGCACTAGTGCTTAATTGATATTGATTTGGGGATATGATCCAACATTCACTTGGTTGAAGAATACTAGATATTAGTTAGGTGCATCATGTCTCAATGGTAATTGGTTAATCACTGGTAATTGGTTTAATGCAAATATGTTTTGATTCATGTTAGGTATGACATTTAAATCATGCATCATTGGGTCATTTTTTGGTATAACAAAGGTAGGATGCCCATATGGTTGAATTTTATCATCAATATGGATGGATTTAGCATATGTTAAAGGCAATGTGTCAATATTCAAGGTTGTTCTCATGAAGACAACTATCATTGGGTCTAAGGAATTCTTGTATATTTTTAAAGCCAAATCATTTGCTAGTTTATAGAGTATGGATGTCAGGGTATACATATTTTGAAACCTTGCATTTAAGTTTTAAATTAATTCCTTTATGTACCTTTTGAGTGTTGATAACTATTGGTACACAACTCCTAGGCTTACTACCCTACCAAATTAGGAAATAAAAGTATCATTAAACTGATACCAACTTGTGATGGAATCTTCCATCAAGTTAAAAAACAAATCATAAATCATGTCTCAAAATGTAAAAGGAAAGAGACATTAATCCACATCCTCATGAATTAAATTAATTAGCTTGAAGGATTAATTAAATGAATTTATATGTTCCTCAATGGTTACTCTACTAGTGGGGGTAAAGAGAGGCAAATATTTCTCTAGATTCCTTGGTAGATCATGTACAACTCCAAGGACATTAATGGATGAGATATTTAACCATGCCATGATTGGAAAGAGAGGTTGAAAATATTTGTTAGATTGGGAATTTGGTTTGTTCCTAGACTTCTTACATTTACCTTGGTCTACTCTAACCTTCCTATGGGTTTATATGGATGACAAAGGGACCCTAGGTTTAGATCAGGATCTAGTTTTAATCCTAGGCAACTCTAGGATGTATAATGGGTAAAGAGATGAAAATAAATTCAAAGATAGCTTCAAAAGTTTCAAATATTACAAATATCAATCAATTTATTATAAAAAAATCCTTTTACAAACTAGATCTAATAGCTTTACCTTGATCTTTGAGGATTCAATATTTGAAATCTTAAAGTTATTAGTACCTTCAAAAATACTATTAGTACCACACATTAACCTAAAAAGATCAGTGTTAGAATAGTATTTAAAAGCATTTATATGCCTAATTTAACAATCTAAAAGCATTTAAATACTACAAAACATATTTAAACACAAAGGTATGCAAAGGTTTACTTAATCTCAAGTGAATTAGAGCAATTAAGATCTTAAATGCCTAGATTTAGCATAAGCAAGGTCTCAACAGTTGATCTTTACACAAATTCTTTCAAATATCTAGGTTATTTACCAAATTCATGTGAATATTTGCAAAGATGATCAAAATAACCGTTAATATGCCTAAATAATATGGTATTTTACCTATCTTTGTACAAAAATAGACAAATATCTAGATTATTTATCAAATTTTTACAAATGAACACTAAATTTAATGAAATCCTTCAAATAATGTAGATATTTAGTGTTATTTTAACAATAGTTGTGTTTTTTGAAACAATTATGCATATATTTAGCTAAACACACTATAATTTCATTATGATGTATGAAAGTAATTACATAGAATCCCCCCTTCTAACAACAACATTTACCTCCTTGTTGATACACTTAATGTGATCCATGTGTCACTAGGGAATGGGGGGAAAGTAATGAAATCAATTTTAAGTACTATAAGGCTAAGGTCTTGATTTGTTTATACAACTACTACTAGAAATACTAAAATAGTAGAGATATGGACACCACTAGTTAATTTGCAAATAGACCCTACTTTAGGGACTATAGATATTACATAGCGACACTTTATTCCATGGTAATATTTGTGAAATTATCCTAAAATATACCAATTATTAACCAAAAAACAAATAAATAATGCATATTATATAATGAGCTAATCTAATGCGAGTCATGGGTAGATCCAAGGTTAGGCAAGGTAAGGTAGAAAAAAGAAGTTTTATTTAGATGATCAAAGATGCCAGTTCTTCTAACTTCTATGACAACAACATATAAAACTATCACTCACCTAATCTAGTGTATTAATCAAAGCTAAATGAATTTAGTTGAAGCTTCAAAGGAAAGGAAATGCATCTATTTAAAATTATATAATGCACAAAAGTTACTCATTCACATTAAATTGCATACACACATTCACTACAAATAAGATGAAAATAGAGCACATATATTAATAGATTTATCAGCCTAGTGTTAAACTCAAACTAATAGATGCCTATATTAATTTTTTTTACCAAATTAGTCAATAGGAAAGAAACCATTAGTCATCTAAAAGCATGGGAAGTAGAAATCACAAAATTACATAATAAAGCATACAAAAAATCTCTTGAATTATTAGCTCTTTGTATTAGTTCTATAACAATTGTAATTGGTTTACAATGAGGGGAATAAACCTATATATAGGCTTCAAAATACCTATGCAAGCTCAAGTGGGCCCATTAGAAGGCACCCAAATGTAAGCAAGTGGCTGAAATGCCATATATTATAATGGAATATTCTAAATTTGAATTTACAAAATGAAACCAAATATTCCTCATGATTCTAGATGAGGTTGCTAATATGCCTATTATTGTTTCCTTTGTTTCTTATTTAACTCTTCTTTCATTTAAACCTATGCACATGTAAAGTAATACTGATCAATTTGGTTGAAATCTAGGATAATAAGCCAAAATAAATTAGTTATTTTTTGAATGAGCCTACTATGTTCTACAATTAAAAGCCTCAGTTATTCTTCATTGACATGTACTCTCTATCCTTTGGTTGAAAAAATCCATAATTTTCATTACCTTGATGGTTGTCTTAGCCTTGGTAATGTCTTACTTGAACTTGGCAATAAGTACTTTCATTTGGGCCCTAAATTTTTGGTCATCCATGAAGGTGCCATTAGGTTTTGTCACCCTAGTGACCATGACATCTTTAAATAAGAGGAAAATTTTGAATTATATCTTTTCTAATGATACAATTACATCCTTGACTTATTCAAGCCACCTCTTCAAAATCCTTCATTTGTTCATCAAAATGGTCTATGTTGGGATGATATTCTTAAGTGGCAACACATATATGTTTGGGAACTTATTACTACTTGAAACTCTAGCCATTTAAACTTAGCATCATAGAGTGTAAGTTTTTAGTCAAATTTGATGAGCACATTGAACTATAGGGTCCCATCTTCTTATATTCTCTTCATGACTTTGTATAAGTTGAAGACATTAATAATATTATTTATTATTTGGATTTTAGTGCCATATGGCACAATAGTTAGTACTTTATCCTTAAATATATTCATCTCCTATTTTCATACCACTAATCAAGGCTACTATAGATTCTACATGGGCTTAGACCATAGACACAAGGTCCTCTGCATATTTCTCCACCTCACTAGGGCCAACCTTCCTCTTCCTTGTAAAAGTGAAGAGGGAGTCTTCACTCTCATGGGCCATAAATGATCTAGACTATGGATACTAAAATTTCCTTCTCACCACCCTTTTCATTGTTCATGTGGAAGCATCAAATCTCATCCCAATGTATGGTACAAAGAGGACCACATGAGGCCTCTCTTGTCTTGTTGCCTATATAATATCTCTAAACTAATTTGGGGTAGTAGTAGGTGTTGGATTTATTAGAGGTGGTCTTAATGGAGGTTATTGGGTAGAGGTAGAGGCTAGGGATATAGTAAGGATGAGTGACAAGATTTTTGGGTCAATTTGCCCAAGTGTGTCAAATAGAGATCTTGTAGGCCCCATGTTTAGTACAAATGAAGGCAATTTGGGAGGTACACTCATTTTTGAAGCCATGGTAATATTAAATGGGGATGAAATAAAAGGTGATTTAGGGAAGGTGAATAATTTAGAAATAGGCCTTAATGGCCTAACTAATGTATGGGATCCAATGGCAAGGGATGCACTAGTTATGGTTGCCTGGGAAAGAGTGGAACCTATAGCCTAGCTAGCACTAGTGCTTTGATATCCTGATGAAGGTGTAATATTGGTAGTGGCATGGTAAATGAAGTGTGTAATTGTAAATCCTAAAGAACTACTATCTTGTCTCATTTTAGTATCAATTGAGGATTGAGTAGTGATGGTTGTAGTTGTGGTTATTAATGGGGGAGACAATGGGGAAACAATGGTGGAAGGAGAAAACACATAAGAAGTAGAATTAGAAAAAGATGGACTTGTAATTGGAAAAGAGGGAAGTGGGAAGGTACTTAAATTGGGAACCTAAGGTGTGTTAGTAGTATTAATAGTCACTTAAGGAGCTGATGGAGCTATTATTGTTCCTCTCATGGTGGTTTTGGGATCCTTCTTCCTCTTGTAAACCTTCTCAATGTTCCTCCTAGCTAGTGCCTATAATTCTTCCATATATATCTCAATGCCTTGTTGTAAATCCTAAAGGTTAATATTATTAGGTTTATTTTTATCCAAGATTTGGAGAGCATTCCCCATGGTAGATACAAAGATCAATGTGGGCCCCTAAGAAGGGCCAATCAGATTGCTTGATACTCCGTATTCAAATCTTCGAGGTAGAATCTAACCTCTTAAAGTGGCAAGAAGTTGAAGTCTACATATCCTACTCCCAGTAAGAATAACTTTGTCTTCTTATTCCTCTTCTTTCCCTTATTTATAATAAACATCAAACATGATCCCATAAGTTGTTGGTGTCTGAGACTTGATAATATATTCCTTCTTCTTCTCTCTATCCAGTCTCATTTCCAATTCAATGGTATTTCTTGTTGAATTATTGAGAACCACCTTATCATTAATAACATATATTTATATTCATTAATGAAATTATTCTTGATGCTTGTACTCCATTATTACATCTTTCTTGAACTTGACCAAATTCTTAGCAATGACATTGTTAGGATCCCAAGGTCTAAAATCATCCTTAGTAAATAGGTAAGAATCCTTATACCTAGTAGCTATAATAACATCATGCCATTTTATAATTATGATCCTCCCTAGTTTGTATGGAACCTTTTGGGGGGATATATTTTTATTTCTTTTGAAGACTCCATAAACTCCATCCATAAATTGATAAGCCATCTGTTCTTCTACTAGTTTCATTAGCATGTACCTGGATAGTCTAAGAGGAACCACCATCACTCCTATTAGGATGACTATGCAATCTAGGTATAACTAGTAACTACCCATGCCCCTTAGATTTTTCTTACAATATAAGGGAAACCTCTTTATCTCAAACTCAGTGATTTAATTGTAAACTATTGGGTATAATTCTTATGTAATTACTCTTATGTTACATCTAAATTTGTGAATGTGTATTATAGAGAAAAGCTGAGGCACAACCTCTTGTCATTCATGAGACCATGAATTACAGCCTAGCTAAGCAATTACATAAATGGAATCCAAAAATTAACTCATCATGAGTAATGGGTAACCATTCTTACAAGGGCCTTGAATTGCATATAACAAATTATTTTTGATGATTTCTTTTAGTGGGGGAATTTATTGGTCTTCCATGATGATCTATAGTAATAGGATAGTCCTTATGTCCACATAGGAAATGTGTGGATTAATAAATATTCTATTTAGGAGAGTGAGGCCAATCCTAACTCATTTATTGAATTAATAGATGGGAAAGTTTCCTTGGTCATCCATGAGAACAATTCTTTTTGGGTCAGTCACTCATAAAGTAAAGAGCTTCTCTAGGGAGTGCACCTTTTACTATTTGTCAAAGATGACCTAGTTATACTCTATCTATAGGGAGCGAAGGTCATAATACTTATCAAATATTGAACCTAATATGAAATTGATTAGGATCCCTTGGGATATTGATTTGAGTAGCTTGTCCTCAAATCTTGACCTCCTAAAGATACCATAAACTAGGTCAGTGCATGGCATGACTTCTAGCTTAACTACAAACTTATAAAGACCAAATACATTGATGTCCAAGATATTTTAATCCAATTGAACTATATACAACATGGTTTTATCCTCATCGATATCCCAAACTACCTTTACATAAAATTAAATGCTACTATAGTCCATGCCATTAGATGCAATGGCCTCAAGGATGAATTTAGTGTCCTTAAAGATGATAGAAGTACCATATTTGAATAAGAATTCATCATGCCCAAAAAAAATTATCTTACCTAGAGTAGAGGGACTTGCCTGTGCCATATTTTAGAATTCTCTAGGTAGTAATAAATGTCTCTTTGTATTTTTATGCAACTTTTGAACTTTGATAATGGTGGTTGGGAGTGAAATTTTCAAAAATTTTGCACATTAACAAATAGGGAAAGCATAGACAACAAATAGATAAAATGGATTGTGTAGCCTCTTGAAAGATCAATTTGATTAATTTAATGTTGATGGCAATCTTGGTTCATGTCATATTAATGGAAAGTTCATCAACTTTGCATATATTTGAAATAATCTCCAACTATTTCTTTTGGAAATTAATTACACCATAATTCAAATTTAACCTTTAATTTGCCTTTGATTTACCATCAGATTTATCTTTAAAGATAAATATTACTATCCTTTGACACGTTGCTTCCACCTCAGATCTAGGTAGGTACTTGTGGGACCTAAATATGACTAAGATACTTAGTTGGCTCAAAATTCAAACACATGGCACCTTTCGATTGACTCAAAGATTCTCAGAATAAAAATTAGCATGATGACTCGTATGTATCTTATGATGTGGCATCTTTTAATTTGTAATGATCTCTCAGGTGGTGCCTTTTAGTTTTTATTGGTCATGGGAGTGTTATGTGTCATTTTCATGGGTAATCAGAGATTTTACTTACCACGTGTCTCCCTTAGAAGGCCCTTAGACAACTATTGACAACTTGACACTAATCATGTGGCTCAGATGGATACATGCATCCCTTTTGGAGGTGATATCATAGATATTAGATAGAAATAGTGTGAGAAAGACATGTGGCATCATCATATGGGTCCAAAGGGGACACACATCATTCTCATGGGATTTTTTTTATTCTTCTACAGAATGTCATTATCAAAAGGAGCCTTAGATAGTTGTATGTCATCAAGCCTTGATCAAATGGTTTAGGTGTAACTACATGTCTACGTTATGATCTCTCATGAGATTTTTGATGGATGTAATGTGGTGTGAACATGTAGTGAGCTCAGATGAACCCAAAGGGAACACACATCACCTTAGATGGTTACTCGGGTTTGGTTGGTTGCTTTTGAGACACATAATGGAATATCATAGGATTATGAATTATGGTGGGATGTAAGGGAGATGTATGACATCTTAGATTGAAGGTACTTGCTCATTGAGGATAAGATCTTGACATGTAGCCTTGAGATTTGAATTCTAATGGCTAGTTTCTTTATGAGTTCTCTAGATGGTACCACGTAGCTCATGGGTTTATAGATTTATTCTAGGTGTCTTGCATAGGACATGATGAATATTTAAGTAATTATGAGGACCAATAAGGTAGATACCTATGTTTTAAGCTACAGTTGGAACTTTGATGTCTTATGAGTTGTCATGAACCACAACATAAATTTGATGTCCTTCAAGATTAAACAAGAGACTTAGTTTTCCAAAGATGTCATAACCCATCTTAATAAAATTTAAACAAGTTTTAGAAAAAATTTAAACAAGTTTAAATAAAAAAAATTTAAACAAGTTTAAATAAAAAAAATTCAAGTAAATTATTTAAACACATAATAATGTTAGTTCAATGAAACCCCAATGAATCTTTTTGCATTCATGTCTATTGAAGAACCAAGTTGTACTTCCTTGGTGAAAGCCTATTTATGCATCATTAAACTGTTAATGGTTAATAATTCATCATTGAATGAAACTTGAAGGGACTTGTAATAATTTAAATATTTATAAGTATTAATCCTTATTTCAAAATTAATGATTAACCCAAAACTATATAAGCACAAGTAATGGTAAATTAAATCAAAGCCATGTAGCAATAGAATGATTTAATATACTTATTATGTCATTGTGTGAAGTATTAGAATTGGTAGTAGTGGATTAGGTACCACTATGGGTGTTAATAGGAACTTGAGAAGAACTATTAGTGAGTGAGGCACTAGTGGTATAATTTACTTGTGTGGAAAAATTTGGACTAGTAGAGGGATGAGAGGAATCAACACTAGAGACATGATTACCATGGGTAGAAAATGATGCACTAGTGGAAGAATTGAGAAGGGTGGGTCTAGGAGGAGACCCACTAAATGTAGAACCTATCATGTTATTAGATATACTAGGCATGGAGGTAGAGGAAATCAAATGAGAAGAAGTCATTTTATGAGAAGGGGTCAAAATAAAGGGAAGAGGTTGGGAGGAAAAGAAGCTAGTATCCCCAAATCTATTTGAGAATGTGGGGTAAGGTGAATGGGTATCATTGACTTGACCACTTATCATTAGATGGTAAATAGTATAAGGATCCTTTACTTTATGTTGAGGAAACTCATTGATAAAGAAAAGCATTTTTGTTGTATATTACAATTCAGGTTGATACTCAAATGAGAAGAGAGGATTACAAAGAAAATAGGAATGAGGAGGGGTCCCCTAGTTTGTAGTGAGAGTAGTTACATGAACATTACTTTAATCTAGGGTAGGATCCATAAACTACTTATTGGAGAAACTATTAGGGTTGGTAAGACTCATCATATCTATGGAATTCAACTTAGTGTTGTCTTTAAGTAGGAAGTTCATGATGAAGTTGAGAGATTAGGAAGACAAAGTTGATGCAAAGTAAATATAGGTAAGATAAATAAGAGTACAAAATTGACTAGGTGAACCTACTACTATAAATAAGAGGCAAAAGAAAACAAAGTCGACTGAGTAATGTATACAAGAAAATAGACAATTTGATAAGGATATAGAGTTGAGCAAGTCAATTTAGTACTATATCTAAATTGGTATAAAGGAGTACTAGGTTGACCAGGTTGACTGAGTACTATAATTAGGGAAAAATATAGTCTATAAGAGTTTGTGTCAAATAGAATGATAATTTACTAAAAATAGGGAATTTTTTTGAAATGTAATTAAAACAAGAACTGAAAGTAAAATCACAAACAATTTGATCAAAGAGAATGATCCAATTGGGGAACACAACACAAAACCTTAGACCAACATTGGCCAATGCAAGTTTTTGCAATACAACATATAATGAGTAGAGAACAAGCAGTCAACTAAAAAGTAAATGCTAAATAAATGGTTATTCTAAATGTTGTTATATTATTATAAAGTGTGATAGGGAAGTTGGTTAAAATTAGGGAACTATAAATCAATCTATGGATGGTTTTAGGATGTTTAGGCTAAAATGGATGTATGTTGTCAATGGTAATGGATTAGTATTGGGGCCTACCCATCACTTCACAATCCCATAATGATACAGGTGTTGGGTGATTTTCCAATAAATACCATTAACCATGTGTTTATGCTTGGCTAGAAAACCAAGTTAGTTTCCCCTTGATGATGAAATCCAAGTAGGTAGGCCTTGGGTAGACAAATGTTTAAATGAATTTTGAAATTATGTGATTTGGTAGTGTGTGAAAGAAAGATCAAAATAGTATAACTAAATGGTATATTGAAAAACCATATAATTAGACTATGTGAGCTACTCTAAGCATGCAAATAATTGAAAATAGAAGTGTGAATTAATTACTAGTATATAATTATTAATTCCTAATTTAATCATGGTTTAGAGTTAATTTAGACAACACTATATGCAAATATCACAAAATAGAGTTGATAGAGTCACTACTCTATTGTAGAAGCAAGAGTACTTAAGAACTAAGTCGACCAAGTTAACTTAGTCTTTTGGATAGAAGACAAACTATAGAATTAGGTCAACTAAGTTGACCTAGTTTCATGTAGGATTGCATTTTTGAAGACTAGAAACTTGTGAAAAACAAAGTCATAATGAATAACTAAATTTAAAGAGAGATAAAGAAAGGAATCTTAGTGGGTTGGAAGATGTTGAGGGTTGTGAATTTTTTGTTGAAGTGCCTTGAATGTTGCTTGAAATTTCTAACAACTATGTCGATTAGGTTGACCTAGTTATGGAATTCTCTATTTGTTGAAGCTTTTTAAAGATGACTAAGTCAACTTTGTCAACCTAGTTTATTATTTGGAAGCTAAATGTGATACTAAGTCAACATGCATGACCTATTTTGTTATTCTAGAGTTGAATAATAGACTAAGTTAAGCTATTTGGCATAATTTGTTATATGGAACTGAATAAGAGTACTGTGTCAACATGTTTGATTCGATAACCTATATCTGATGAAGAGATACAAATAAATAATAGAGTCATTTTGATGTGACTATGTGTTAAACTTATACACAAAACTTAGAAACTATACTAGACTAGTTAACCTAGTATTGAAAATATAGAAAAATAATTAAATGGTAGAATTTAAAATTGTAAAATAAAACCTAAAAGTGTTAGATTCACATTCAGTTCACCAAAATGTATCCAATCATAAATGTATCATATCTACAAATCAATCCCAACTCAAAAAATATAGATCCTACTTACACTTCTGATTGGGGATACATTATATAATCAATAACATGACCAATATGGATTTTATAGACCCAATGAGGGATATATTATCATAATAATATCACTAGGTAGGGTTCTAAAGCCTCCAATCAAGAAAAACTACGTAATAACCCTAATTAAGAACTATGTTTTTTTTTCACTTTACTAATAACAAGTAAAGAAAATAAATATAATATAATGGTCACCAAAACTTGTAACACAAAGTTGGGGTAATAAAAAACAAAAGTAAACATGAATATAAGACATATACTCATGTCAATGTATATATAATCCTAATGCATGGAAGAGAAGTACAAATCCATATCTATCTACTCTTATAAAGGAGAAACAAAGTTAGGAATACTAACTTTTGAAGATAAACCCACCAAGCCTCAATCCTCTCCCTTGGCCAAGGTTCTTCATAAGAGGTCTTTATGGTATGTAAAGATGATAAGGATAAATAAATTCTAGGCTACACAACCTATCAATGCATCCAAAAGAATTATCCACAAGACAAGATCCATATCTCTAAAGAAAGTATGAAACCTTAATATTTCTCCTCAAGTAGAAAGGTGGATAAGCATATGCATAATATATTTTTAATTATTATTCTCTTCTATTATAGATGGTAAAATTATTATGTTTGTATAGGTGGACCTAACCCTAAAACCTTTTGAAAGTTTTGGTTGATAGGGTCAACCTAGTCGACCAAGTATCATTATTGACAAAAACTCACTAGGTTACATACTAAGTTGGCTATGGGTATACCTAGACCCTAAATAAGTTTTATCAATAAGAGTACAAGGTTGACATAGTCTATATATTCATTTAAACTACCAAAATGTGTTTTAGGTTAGTAAAAGGGATACTGAAGGTGATAAAAGACTATAAGAGTATGTAAAAGAGATGTCTAAGCTTAGGGTAATGGTTTATAAGAGACAAGTGTATAGATAATAGGTGGAAAAAGGGAAAATAATCCTATGAAGCACCAATGGTCTACCCACCCCTTTCTCGATTCACCCCTTAAGGCATGCACTTAGAGAGATTGAGACTCAAGGGGTTTCTGTAAGATAAAGAACATTAGTAATTGATAAAAGATTGAAAATATTATGTGTATACACCCTCTCCTCTTACCTTCACCAACCTTATGGATTTATGTGCAAAGAGACTTGACATATGTTCTCAATTTATTTTTTAATTTTGTATTCTTATTTCTTGAAGAATTTTAACTAGTTCCATGATTTCTTTGAGATCATCATTTCTCTCTCATACATCCACATGTATCTCTCTTCTCACCTTTTCTATATGTATTGCCTAGTTTGGATTTTAAAGGGGCCTAACCTAAGTGATGTTGAATCCATGCTCAGAGAAATATTTGTATATTTCCTTTGAACTTGAATAAAATTGATTTTTGCCTTCTCATGGTTTGTGTCTAGTAGATGTGCTTAGTTGGTTGATGAATGACTAATGATAGCAAATTATTCTTTTCATTTATCATTTCTTATTTATATCTATGTAATTATTATTCATCTTTGTAGGTCACATAGTGTGAATAAAAACTTATGTTCTTAACAAGTTAATAACTCCTCCTTAGTGTATTTATACACCTATTGATCAACTTCCGAGTCTATTCACTATGTACTAACCTAAATGTGAAAAACTCATGCCTATAGGCCTTCCTATTTTAGTAGTTTAATTGAATTAATTTTATATTTCATGTCTTTAGTATATTATATACAAGTGGAGGAATGTATATTTGGTGCATCACCCCCATTAAAATAGGTTTATCCCCTTTTCCTAGAAATTGGTAGATTAATGTTTGAGCCTAAGTGATTCAACAAGGGGAGATAGCCCTATAAACTAGAGAATCACCTCTCCAATAGGTTGCCGACAACCTTGAGGTGATTTCATTTTATTCCAAATTTAGAAGGCTTAACTACCTTCCAAGGGTGCAAATTTGGTTAATAACAAGAATAATTGAATACACTATTCATGTCTCAAGATGATAGTGATGAAATAGCTATGAAATAATAGTTATATGGTTTAAAAATGGAAGAAGGGGGAGATATCATATCTCATGTTAGTAAAATTCATTTTCTCATAAACTAGTTAACTGGAATCAATGAAGAGATAAAATAAAATAATTCAAAAGCTATAATATTAAATAACCTGCCAAGTAGTATGTCCAATATGATGTTTACTCTGAGTAATCTAAATACAATCTTAGATAATTTTATATCAACATTTATTGATGAAGGAAAAAAGATTAAAAACAATCTTACTAAAGAATAAGAGATGTTAGTCCAATAAAACAAACCAAATAATTCTTACATAAATTTCAAATGTGTGTTCAAAGCCAAACATGGAAAAACAAAATACACGTGATTGTAGTGTAAAATACTAGGATATATTCTTATGAATTTTAAGCAAATATCATAGGATTTCCTCGATGGAAATCTACAAGATAATTCCATATCAACTAGAGAAAAATATTAGGAAGAATCTAACTCTCATTTTGATAATGAATAATTTTCTTATCCAAGTGATGATGATTATGTGTAGTAAATGTGTGTGTTATGTATTCCCCATGTGAGAACTAAGATGAATAAATGTTGGGAATAATATAGTTTGTACTCACATTGGTGAGATATGGGTTTGTTTATGTAAAGTGATTTGGTGAAATCATGTAGAGATTGAGTGACATTTTTAAGGAAGGAATCTAAGTGTGTTATACCCACAAATGTATTCTTAACAAGAGTGGTTATAGGAGATTTGTTTTATAAGTGTATTATTTTCATTGACTAAATGTTTTTATGATTGGTGTTAATCTAATATTTTTATCTTCATTCATTTTATCATAAAACCATTCATTGGGAAGTTTTAAAGGTTAGATCAAACCATAATTATTTCCCATTTTGAAAGATTAACCTAGTGTCAAAAGTTTAACTATGGTTTCAAATTAAAGGAAAAAAGATTTTATATTCTACACATATAGCAACCACATAAAATTAGGCAAAATAGTGGTTTAAAAATAGGCATACCGTCATATGTTTAAATAGTGAGGAGCAATATATAGAGACAAATCTAGTAGAAGACATATTTATACAACTGATTTAGGCATCTATAGGTAGATAGACTTATCCAAGTAGACCTAGACATATAGTTTCTTAATCTGAGGGCTCTTGGTCTATTTATAGTTTTTAAAGTCAACTTCACTCAGTAATAGACCTATACAAACCTAATAACAAGATACTTACATTAATATCCTTGGTTATATATATTTATAATAAATTTTAATAATTCAAGTATAATTTGTTTTATAATTCAAATTTATTTTAATTTTGACATTTCTTAAACAATTTAAATATTCAAATTTATATTTTGTTATATCATTTTAATCAAATTAATTTATAACACAGATAAAATACATTCATCATTTTAAATTTCCATATTTTTTAATATAGTACCAAATACAAAGAAATAACTTTCATCATTGTTTTTAATGCAAACCATGATCATAATAAATTAATTCACATAAAAAGTTATAGGGTTAAAGGAGTGAAGAAATTCTATTATATGAATCTATAAAATAGCCAAGCCTAAGGAAGATAATAGTTTTATAAACCCTAAGTAAATGTAAGAAAAAATTAAACCTTAAGTAAATATTGGCACAATGTGGATACTTTAAAAATAATTAGGGTTTTGGATAAATCAAGCATGAAAATAATTCACGTCTAAAAATTAGATCTAAAATCAGCCATGAAAGTGTAGGAGAAGAGGATTATATGAGATCCTAGGTTGAATGTTCTAAATAATAATGGTTCACCATCAATTTTTACCCTAATTCTATTTTTTACACAAAATATGTATAAACAAGCTAAAATTAAATAGACTTAATCACATATAATCAAAATACATAAATTTCATCTATATAAGAGGATAATTATTAAATAAATAATTTTATGTGAGACAAATGGAAGCTAAACCAAACCAATGAATTAACAAAGAGGTTAAGAAAGGATCACACTCTTACTATTCTATAAATATGAATCTGTGTTCTAATTGTGTTGATTTATCTTGACTTGTTCCTTAGTTTTTTTAAATATGAACTAATCTAGGATGAGTATGTACATATATGATCATGTATAGTACATGATCAGCCACAAAAATGCCTTCCACTTCATTTTTATCCTTGTTCCATTATGTATGCCTCTATTTTATCGAGTGCATCTTTGTATAATTTTATATTCTAGGTTTTTTCATGCCTCTGCATTATGTCCTTTTGATTGTGATTGTAAATTTTATTTGTATATGTTTAGGGAATAATATTTTGTATGGTTTAATCTTCACTTCAACCTAGCTTGCACACTCCGAAATAATACAATATTTAATTTTTTTCTCAACCATATATGAAGCATTGAAAAATGTGTATCCCATATGATAAATATCATGCATCCTCATAGTTTATTTGGTGTTTGAATAAAATAAATTGACTAAGGGTTTCAACCTCCTCTTCCCTAAAATTTATCAATAAAAAAAAAAAAAAAAATCTAATTACCCTCCTTTGGTAGAAGGGAATTTTTAGAGAGACCAAGATGAATAAATGTTTCAAGTGTGTAATAGTTGATTAAATGAAGCATCAACCAAATATATAAGATTGGATCTACTATTGAATATTATAAAAGTTTCAAATGTTCTACTCCTTTCATCTAGTTTTTCCTCTAGTTCGTAATTATCAAATGGCTTAGAAATACATTGTATTTATAGGATGATCCAGGATAACTAATGTAGGTAGTAAACCTTAAAACATTAAAATTGGAAGGGTCAAATATCATGACCAAAATTAATAAATAGATAGACATAAAAATTAAAATAGATAAACTCGTAAGGGTAAGGGTTTGCCAAGATTGGCCCATACACCCTGGGTTTGTCAAAGACATAATTTAAGCTCTATTTTTTAGGCAAGGTTGACTAATGGATAAGATGTAGTATATGTTTACTAACATATATATTTTAGATAAGTGATAAGGTTATTTTAATGTCTATGGACCAAATATAGACTTGAGTGGTTGTGGGTTTGCCTTAGAAATAGGTTAAAATATACAAGTTTTTCAATTAAGTTAATATGAGAATAAAACATGGGAATAAGTTCTTTTTTTTCAAATTTGGTTGTCTAGAGGGAGCCCATTTTTTAAAATTCAAACCTTTTATATGATTCTATTTCTCCACATTATAATTTTATTTTATGTATCTCCTTTAATGAGAGCCACTTGTTGAAAAAAATAGTAAATAAATTTAAACGTTAACAATTTCAATTAAAAATACTTATATTAGTTGAATGATTGTAAAATACCTTGAAAATAATGATAATTGGTAGATAACTTTGAATAAGTTTTTTTTTTTTATAAAATCTTCCCCCCTAAATAAATTCAAAAAATATGATGTAAAATGGGCAATATCATGTCATTTATTACTTATTTATCCTAATAAAATTCATAACCTACTCTAGAAATAAAATGCCAACATTCATACCTTTAACATGTTATGTCAATCATGAGTTTTGAGGATTACAATATATCCAGTAATCATGAATGTCTTTCAAATATAAAACCTGTAGGTTTTTGGCATCCTTATTTTCCTCGTCAAACTTCTTATTTTATTTTTATTAGTCGAAGAAAGTGCCCACCCTGCTTATTTAATAACCCAAGCGACCATTTTTACCCTGAAACAACCAATAATTCCACTATTTATTTGAAAAATTTAGGTCCATCCTTATCTTAAATTTTTATTATTCTCTCAAATTTATGTGTTTATGAAAATATTCAACACAAATTGTTAATGTGTGTATTGGGTTAGTAATATGTGTGATGAGGAGATATTTACAAAATGGAATATCATAAAATATGGGCAATATTTTCATCCCAATCAACATTATGACATGTATCATTCCCAAAAAAATTTCATGACTAAATACATGTAAAGACATGCATTTTTTTCAACAAACATCACACAAATTATGCTACATATAATGTCCATTATCTATCCACTTTAGTGGCATGATAGACACAAAGTTTTGGCAAAAATGACAAGCCAAAATACAATAATAAATGTAAATGGTCAATTGGTCACTACACAATTGTGTTAATCCTATTCTAGCCTAAAACTTAGAATTGATGCCTGATATTAACATGATAACTTACATATTTTCTCCTCAGAAGTAGGGTTATATGTGGTTATCGAAAACACTTGTGAAGATTCTCATCTATAAGACATTATCATGACATAGGTTTTAATAGAATCCAAAAAAGGAGAAACTAATGTTAGTCCAATGAGATTCTATATGCCCTATACTTTGATAAACAAAACTAACCACATACTCAAAGTAATCACACATCACCTTGAATATTTAAGGCTTAAAATCTCACCTAATGACACTATCAAGCCATAGGGCACATGAGTATCATAAATAGATCCATGTTCATTTAGATAAAAAGGGAAGTTTCAATTATATTTTCAAAAATAAAACTCATATCCAAATGCACATAATTTAGGACTCAAAATGACCATCATAATTCTTGTGCCCTTATTCATTTCCATACTCATGGCCATTATTATGTACCAATGGGTGTATATAACCTTAGATTAATGTTGTTTTTTCTATTTGAACAATATAACTTGAGAAATTCTTAAATTTATAAAACCTTATTATCACTACATTAATTATTTACCAAGTTTTACAATATTATATATACATAAGGTGAAAATAACCTTAAGTTTAAAGAGTATCAATAAGTAACAAAATAATTTCAAAACATTTCATTTCAAATAAATGAATCATTAATGTTCTATGCAATCAAAACATAAATTTCAATATATTTTGATATAAAATGGTCATCTTAAGTAATACATAATAAACGCATAACCATAAAAAAGATGATATGAGATGAAATGACTTAAAAATAGTACAATGTCTATAAAATAAGTAACAAGTATATAAAGGATTGATCTCTACACCACTTCAATATATCAAATTTATCAAATTTAATATACTAAAATTGATATTTGGTCATATCAATATCAACTTTTAAAATATTAATAATGTATATTAAATTACACATATAATGTCATTATAACAACTACTAAAGTTTCTCATGTTATTACTTTAAACTTGTCACCACATTAACATTCAATCAATTTATTTACTACTTTACTAGTATATTTATTATCTCTTTAATTAATCAATTTTTCACTCATACATTGTATTATTCACTTACCTATGTACTTATTCTTGTAATGTTTTTATTTTGATAAAATTCCTCTTGCATATAAATATAATTGTAGATACATAGACAATAAATAAATTTCCAAAACTTATCTAAAGGTAATATTTTTTGTATAGGTTACACAAAGCCAATCTGTGAGAGGAGAAGACTAAGATTTCTAAGTATCTAGACAAGAGTTAGTTAATCATTTCAGTTAATTTGATATATTGTTTTCCCTAAAAGATAGTATTTTATAAGGTTATCTATTAAGAGATTAATCAATCTGTTATGAAAGTGAAGAGTAGGATATTGACTAATGATACCTAGTTTTCATAATCTTAGTTGTTTTCTCTAAATTTATATAAAAGCAATAGAACACAGTTAATGGTATTAATTTTCTTCTAGCCAATTCTAGAATAATTCTCATTACAAATTTAGGGATAAATTACTATCCTATTAATTATCTTTCTCTTCATAATATTAACATTCCATCCTATAAGTTATGGTTGATTCATAATTTCATGATAACATGAACAAAATTGAATTTGTATTAATAATAATTTTATCAAAGTGTTCCAATAGTGTTTTTGAAGTGTCCTAATAACTATATTCACATTAATAGGTTCATATATTTTTTATATATTATAATTTTATGTGACTACTAGTGATTAAGAATACTAAACCATAAATTGAATCATGAAATCATGTTCCAAACATAATAGCAATTAGGAGACAAACAAATGACAATAATAAAAATGTCATATCTTTGACATTTCTAAGTGAAATTTCATGGTTAAAAATGTTCTAGAAAGCTAGATATGAGGGTCTTAAAACTCATAAAATTTATTAGTATTTATGTTTTAATTTAAGATTTTTTTTCACATAAGATAACAATCATTTTTTTTGTAGTAAAGTACTAATGGATCCATAATTGAGAAAATTAACTTAAGAAGGCACTCTTGCTTTATAGACCCAAAATTCAATCTAGGTGCATCATCACTACAAAGGATTGTGAAAAATATTGAAAAGATCACAAAGTCATGATATTTTATAAATTTTAATATACAAATTTTGAATAAACCATTTGATATACCATAATATACTCTTAGCGGTTTCATCTATTAGTGAAATTTTATCAAATGCATTTACATGTATGAGAATTAAGAAGTTTTGAAAATATCAATCATTGTATTCATTTTGTCTTGAAGTGATAATCATGTTAAATATAAAATTATATATTCATGGGTTGATAAACATCCTTGCATGTTCATGTAGGTTATTTTTTCCAATAGGTTATTTTAAAGTGGATTTCCCTTAGCCACTAGTGAAAAATTCAATGCATGCTCTAAAAGAGACCTCAAAATTTATTTAAACTCTCATCAATATATTAGTAACTTAGCCTAGTGAGCATTATTTATTAAAATTTGTTATGAAGAACCACACCTTTTTTGTATTATTTCCATATCTAATCCTCCAACTATTAATATTTCCAAAATTTAGAAAATAAGTTTTATTTTCTTTCATCTCTTATTTTAAAGGAATGCATATATACAATTATATTTATCACTAGTAATATCAAAATTAAGATGTTTCTTATTAATATGCAATAATAAATGGATACAGAATTGGATGTTGTGTATTTTAATAAGAAAAATATAAAAAGGTATTTTATAACACTAAGTGTAACTAGTGGGCATGTTCAAGATGGAACACTACACTAGACATTGACCCCCAGCTATTATTATCTGAGCACAACCACTACATAGTTGAATACATTCATAATTTTTACTTATAAATAGAAATCACACATATCATGGAATAATTTGAACTCCTTTTATCTAAACTTTTTTATAACCTTATGCACAATTGTAGTTCCTACTCATAGACTTTTATGTAATGGTACCCTTAGATTGCAACATGCACACCTCATTATACACCCCTAGCTTACAATCCTACATGCCTTATGGGAATCTACTCATAGAATCACTTGATCCTTTAGGCCCAACCTTAGCACAAACATGTGTCAGCTTGCTCCAACCATGTGATTCAAAATATGGCCCAACTAGCCATTAACCACTAACCAAAAATCATGAGATTAGGAATCATTGAAGATAGCCTAGACATTAACTATTCAGACCATTACCAACTACCATATTTTATAACATATAAAAATCCCTATCAACATCCTCCTTGATAGTTGTATAATAGTTATTACTGATCTTATAATCATATGTGTTATATATGTAACATACACATCTGTTAGAATAAATAGAACACTGCTAGATCAATGTCATTTTACACAATCATAACATAGATAGCTTGATTTGTGCATATAATATATATACATCCACTATTTTTTTTTTAATTTGTATCCCCTATTATTTAATTTTATGAATAAAAGTTAAATTTCTTACAAGTAAGAATTTTGATCCATTAAATGTGTGTTTTATTTTTTCTATCTAAATACTCTTTACGCATTTACTCTAAATAACCAAAATCAGTTATTCCCTTCATACCTAATCCTAATCCCCATGGTAAAAATAATTGGTATCATAGCTACGCTTTATCCCTTTCTATGTAAATAATCACATGAGTGTAATGAGAGATATAAGTTTTAATAGTCAGTTCTATTTTAGAAATTACAAAATAATGCCACAATAAAATCAAGATGGTTGACACCTAGAACTAACCTAAGGCAACCCCAGAGGTTCAAAGGCTCATCAATAAAGCACTGAAGGTACAATGAAATATAATTTTTTGTGACTTACATGTGTTATTGATACAAATCAACCTAACACATTTAAATCCATCTCAATAATATGCTACATAATGGTTCTAAAAATAAACCCCCTTCAAAGTACAAGTCAATATCGATATCCATTATTTGAAGTAAAAATTGATTCTAAAGCATTGGATGCTAGGATTTGGAAACTCAAGGCATAATTATCAATCAAATAATTCACTAATGATAATAGGATTACCTTAGTAGTACTAAATATGTCTATTCTAATTATCCACTGGTGGGCAAAATTCAATGCATAACATGCATAGTAGTGTGTTATAATCAAATAGTGGAAGATTTTTTTTGATGTGATGAAGGAAGAATACTACCCTCTCTAAAAATTTGAAGATGAATACATAAATTTTCAATAACTACACTAGTTTAAAGATAAATCAATGGAATACTACACCAACACATTTCATGACTAATCTACATGCCTATAATAGAACTTGAGCAAACAACATAGTTGTTTAAGTACATCAATAAACTCTCACCTTGTATTCGTATAAAGCTAGAGTTATTGACTTATGACATTTTAGGACAAGCATATCATAACACTATAAAGATATAATCTAAGGAAAATATGAATCAACATTCCACCCCCTCATCTAATGTAATGTGTAAGGCTTAGCCCTCACACAACTCCACATCTTAGCCTTTTGTGTAAAATCATGACACTTATCATAAAGGAAATTATCCTAAAAAGACTATGTAACACTCAAAATATCATGTGTCTTCTAATTTAGATAAAGGTAAGAAGAATTTAGGTGATAAGTGGTGTAATTTCCATTATTCATCCACCCATGATGACTTTTAATACCATGTGTAGTAGTTATTGATCACATAATCTACATCATATCCCACATCGATGGATAACACTAATCTAGATGCCTCTTATCTAAGCACTAGCACCACTATGATATATATATATATATATATATATATATATATATATATATATATATATATATATATATATATATATATATATATATATGCTTGAATTTGTAATTTAAAGGCATGAATCTCTCTTCCACACCAATTTATAAGTGAAGGATCATCCTCTCCACATAATTATTGATAATGGTAATCATAAGAACATCATTGTCCAATATATAGATCAATGCCTTGGTCTTACCACTACTGTGTAACCTAAGCCATATTTTATAGGGTGGATGGAGTAGTGGAAAGATATACAAGTCTAATGATAGTGCACTTTAAATTACAAAGTCAAGCCTATGGAAGATAATTTCACTTGTGACATCACACATTTGGACATCTATGACACATTACTATGGAGACCATATTTATACGACCATAAATAAACATATCAATCCAAGCCATAATGTTAGAATATTCATGCCAAATATCATTTATACCACCTTTTTGAGTCATCACCAATGAAAAAAGTCATGTTGGTCTCTACTAAACAATATCACAAACTTGTCTCACAAGCAAAAAATTTCGTGTTTGTCATGGTTTGCCTTGACACACCTATACAACCAATGGTAAATCACACTTTGGTAGTGCACAAAACTCACATAATGTCATAGTATCAATAACTCAAAAATTTATTGAAACACCATATAAAATTCTTCACAAACCCTAAAGGCCATCCAACACACTACAAAGTAAAACACTGCATTGATTTGGTCCTTAGATCCCCTCTTTAGAATATCCCCCTTTATCATAGATTAGTTTAGGAGAATGAAAAAATCTGATGTTAGATACAAGATATCCTTGATTAGGGTAATATTAGGCCTATCTCTTCATCTTACATGAGTCTAATATTCCTTGCATTTAATAAGGATGGGTCTTGGTAACTCTATATAGACTATCAACCACTCAAAAAAATTAAGGTGTAGAATTTGTACCCACTACCATGTATTGATGACCTTTTAGACCAGCTATGAGGTGCAAAATACTTGAACAAGATAGAATTTAAATTAGGTTACCATCAATTTCTAGTCCATCCTAAAGACATCTATAAGACAACATTCAAGACATGAGAAGGATTATACAAATGGTTAGTCATGCCTTTCAACATAACTAATACACTAGACACATTCATGCACTTGATGGATGATCTACTAAATCCTTTTTCATCATATACTTATATGACATCTTCATCCTCAACAAGAATTTGGAGGAACATATGGATCACATCTCACACATATTTGACATGTTGTATCAACACAAGTTGAAATCCAACTTAGAAAAGTGTACATTTACTACTATGTGGACTTAGTGCTTAGGCTACGTCATTGATCATATAGTCATATGTGTAGATATGGATAATATAAAAGTGATTAAATATTGGCCTAATCCATGAAATCTCATATAATCAAGGAGTTTTCTTGGACTTGCTACTTTTATTGCATGTTCATCCTTAATTTCTCTAAAATATTATATAAATAACACATGTGAAATCCAAGTTTGATTGGACTCATGTGTAATAGTTAAATCTTGAGGCACTCAAATAATACTTATGCACAATTCCTATTCTTTAAATGCTTGACATTACACATTAATTCAAAGTTCACACTAATGCATCTGATTATGCACTTGGTGGAATGCTCATGTAGAATGGATATCTGATCACATACCACTAAGAGATTTTTAATGACATAGTGCAAAGGTACTCCAAAAATGAGAAATAAATATATTCTATTATTCAATAAATCAAGAAATGGAAACACTACATTCTGGGGAAAGATATAGTTAGTCATTTAGACCATAAACCACTTCAGTTACCGAAGAATAAAACAATTTGGAAAATGTGTGGCACATAAAATGGATGACATACCTTAAACAATTCCATATCATGATTAATCATAAGAAAGGAAATAATAATAAGGTATTAGATTACCTTTTTTGACCACTTTTTCATGTTCTCATCATGGTGTTAGATATGCAAACGACAACTTCATAGACTAGGTATCCCTCTACTTAGTTGACTAGGAATTTATGACAACTTACACTAGCCTAGTATAAGGTAAACAAGTTCAGGAGTTCTACTTGTCTAAATAGCTTATATACAATATTAGATATCTCTATATTCCTAATGATTCACCTCTCTAATGACTCATTTTTGAGGTGTATTAAACCAAGACTTCAAGACACTTTGGTGTGTCAAAGACTCTAGCCGCATTGTATTCACACTTCTACTATGCATACATGCACACATACATAGAATACCACATCAAGTATTTTATTTATTATTGAATTTACCAAGCCAAAAAATAAAAAGTTAAGAATTTACATACCTCTATTGGTTCCATCTAGACCATAATAATTTATTAGCATGAATTTCATGATTGGGTTACCTATAATGAGATGTCATCATGACATTATGTTCATTATAATGGATAGGTTTTATAATATGGTTATCATGGTCACATGAAATAAATACATTAACACAAATATAAATATGAAAGCTTTATTAAACCATGTTTAGGTTCACTTTGGAGTTCCAACATCCATCATGTTTAATCTAGATCTATACTTTGTAAGTCACTTTTGGCAAGCATTAGGAGACTTGATGGGTACGTAACTAAATCAATCAATAGATTTTCATCCACAAATAGATGGGAAAATTAAAGTGGTAAATTATACACTTATTCATATTCTATGAATGTATAACCATGCACATTATTACACTTGATATGATAATATCTTTTATATTCAACACACCTAAAATAGATCCCTTCATAACTCTATGAGTCATAATCCATTCTAGACATGTCTTGGTTTTCAACCTTCAAAACATCTATAAATATCATATTATACACAATATGAAACTAATTTGCACACATAGTAATAGGAAGTGGACAAAGATGAGAATTTTATGCAACACATCTAGTATATTTATCAATAGGTTTAATAGATCTTCTCTCATACATAATCAAAGTACATGGAGCACAATTATGCACATCACACACATCATGCCTTATAAGTTGGAAATACATTTTGGATTTACCTTCATAAGGAATGATGCAAAGGTTCACACTATAATATCAAGCCTATATTTTATAATCCTTAGACCATTATGTGTGTAGCTAGTGAGAACACCTTTATTATTGATCTATATCTATACTTGGGATTGCACCCAATATTCAGCATGTAAATTCTCAATCCTTACACTCCAAAACTCCTTCAGCCAATAGTGCCACATCATCCTTATAATTTGAATTTTTAGCACTTGTATCCATAAAGAAAGACCATATCATTAAAGTGAAAAATGCATGTAATACCATTACACATATCAACTTTTCTAAGTGATTAAGGTTGGATAATATATTGATCAATATAATTGGTACACTTATTATCAACTTCAAGTTTAGTTTATTTAGTGGTATATCAATGTAATAAAGACCATTGATCTTTAATAAATGGTGAATGATCTATGCATAACCACTTCATAGTCAAGTAAACTTATCATTTATTCTTATGCATAGAGGTCACACCTCTCATGAAATCACGTGCACTAATTTTATCAAATCTTTCTCAAATAATTATGCAAAAGTATCATGACTAATCATAGACTTAAGTGTAATGGTCATCTCATATTGTAACAAGTGCACCTCACTATGCACCTCACATCTCATAGTCATGTGTGCCTCATAGGAATCTACTCACAAATTAACTTTCTCTTTCAAGCCCCACCTCATCACAACCATGTGTCAACCTACCCCAATAATTTTATTTAAAATATGGAACAATTATTTATTATCTACCAACTAAGAATCATGGGATTGGGAATTATTATAGACATCTTGGACATTAATTATTAATGACATTGCAAACTACCATATTTGATAAGATATCAATGTGCCTATCAACATCCTCCTTGATAGTTGTACATTATTTATTACTTATCTTCTAATCATACATGATATATATGTAACATACACATCTATAAAAACATATAGAACATTGTCCAATTAATGTATTTTTACATAGTCATAACAAAGTTAGCTTATTCTATGTATCTATTCTATTTACACATATTGTAGACATTATACTTTGAATCCCCTATTCTTTGATTACATGAATATAATTTTCATTTCTTGTAAGACTTTTTATCCATTGAATGTATGTTTTATTTTTCCATGTGGATACTCTCTATGCATTCAATTTGCACAACCAAACTTAGTTATCCCTCACACACTTGGTCCTAGGACCCATGGTGCAAATCTTGTTCACCCTTGGATCCTTCATCTATTCCTTTAACCATTATTTTTTTCCTTAATCATTAGCATCATTGTCCCCAAAACAAATTCACTTTTAATCATTTCCATATACCATGTATTGTATTATTATTTTCAAATCTCATGCCCCTTCAAAAGTCTTTTATATCCTCCCATATTTTTTGTTCCCTGATTATGACTGAGGTATTTCATTATAGAGATAATAATAGAGGATTTATGTTTCTTGAATTCCCACCAAGTACATTGTCACCCCTTCATCATTTGAATGCCTTACCAAGTAAGTTTTGTTGCCTATTACATTTAAATTTGTGGTGTAAATTAAGACTCTTGAAGAACTAGTTTTATCATTTTACTTGTCAAATATCACACCCTATTATAAAAGTTTTGACTTAGTTTTCCCTTACCTCTAATAAAGTTGATAAACATCCCTACATATTTAATGGTTTGGCTATATAAACTTATAGTTTGATTTTATATCGAGAGGAAATAATAAAATGAGTAAATTTTGATGTTTGTTTTAATGTTCATGTTTAATCTTAAACACTTATTTCAAACACCATGGAAATTTTAGGTATGAAAACTAGTCCACTTCCTCAAAAAAATATTGAACCACTCCTAACTTCCTATAATTTCTAGGGTTTCCTCCATTATTAACTTAATATTATATAGGGATTTCATGTTTATCTATTAGGGATATAGTTGTGGAGATCTTGCAAATATTTTAGAGGATAATAAAATGAAAATTATATTTAGTCACTATCAAACTTGTTATGGAGACCAAACCTTAAAATTAATGGTACCAAACTTTAGAGATTTTAGTAAGTATCAAAATAAGTAATTTAATGTTTCAAAAGTCACATTTTTTCCATCAATAAAGTTAGGTCTCTACAATTAAATCCCTCACTAATGATACTTATAGAAAGTAGATACATTTTTTACCTTAGTTCACAAGAATGCACTTTTGAGATGTTATTGGGGTTGATTATTATTTTTTTAAATATTGCATTGTTGATCTTTGATCTCTCCTCCTTGATTGAAATTATTGTTGACATGAAGATACTTGTTATACTAGTTTATAGTAGTATACATGATAGTTAATTGACTCTATAAGTATACCTTAAAGGTGGTACCAATGTGACTATTATAATTATATATAATAATGTAAATAATACTTTTAATCATAATATGGAAACTTAGTCTCATGAATGTTGCACTTGCATGAGAAGTCAAGAAACTATGTAAATTATGATTTAGATAAATCAATCCATATCAATGGGATATCCAAGTAAAAGTTTAGGTAGGTTATCTAGGATGTGTAGTAGTGGATGGATAGAGTTCATGATCATTAGTAAGAAGCATGGCCCTTGTTGAATAATCAATCTAGGGTTATGTTTTGAGTGAACTGCATCTTGTTGGGTAAGAGTAAGACATTTGTCCCTCCTACCCATGGGGCTGTGGACACCCACCTAAATAATATTTAAAACAAAACCATGGATCATGTCTTAGAAATGATCCCTCCCTCATTTCCCTTAAATATGATTCTCTTTAGCAGTGCTAGGTTTGAGGAAAATTTAAATTCCTTGAAGGCCACATGTTTAATCAAGAAGTATTATGGGAAATGGCAGATGATGGGCACTATGGAATATTTGGTGGATTATAATTTGTGTCTATATATATCCCTCAATTTTTTTCCCAATAGTTTTATTCATGATTACATTATCATGTGTGAAAAATAGATAAAAAATTTTAGATAACAAGCCCTGGATGATGGAGGATGTTGGTCTTTGGCTACAAGAGTGGTGCCCCAATTTTGAATTGCTAGCATCAAAATAGGGGTGATTTTTTTTGTATATGTGTATATGTCCTCCCAATGAAAAATGATAATTATGATTATCTTAAAAGGTCTGGGTCAAATATTGGATATTTTATTTGTATTGACATGATCACTAGTGAAGGTGTTCTTACTTTGTACACTCACATTTGTGTTTTTATGGATCTAGAGGAAAATATCCCATAATGAATTTTTATCTAATCTTTAGGAGGGTCTTTAGAATAATTAATTAATCTCAAAAAAATCCATTCAGATGATTCAAGTATAGTAAGGTCAGGCATATTTATATCCAATATCTAAAAGGGGCTCCTCAAAAGTTTATACAAGCTTAGAAACCTAAATTGGGTCCTTAGTTTGAATCTTTTATATGATGTAAATATAAAATATATACCCCCAAATGAGTCTTGCACTGCTCCCATACCCCTAATATCCAAACTATGAATCCACCTTGGCTTTAAGATATAAATTAAAGAGTGTCCAGGCCTTGTCTTAAGTAAATATGTTGAAAGAGATCTGGTTTATCTCAAATGAAGATCAAAAACTTTAATAATTCTTTGACTCAACCCTAGGGTTTTTAAGAAGGATGAACTATTAGAGGAAGTGCTATGATCCCAAGTAGAGGATTCAAGGTGGGTGGGATATTTGTAGCCCTCCCTTATTATAGGGGATTTAAATGATGATGAATAACAGAACTAAATAGAGGTCATCAATCTTTCTCAAAAGTATTGCCTTATTTCCCATCCAAATTATAGCTCACATAATAAAAAAGGCTAAATATTGGGCAAGGATATCAAAATAGAGGAAGTCTCCACTAGTAAGAAATCCACTATTAAACAATTTATAGTCTCTAATAAGTTAGGGGTGTAATTCCCCTTTGTTGGGCCATGAATATTTTCTCATGTAATGTTAGGGGATTGAATGACTATAGAAAGAGGTGTTTGGTTTGGTGCTAGTTGTAGAAGCCAATTTTTGGTATTTTTTTAATAAGAAACCAAGTTATAAAAAGAAGAGGTAGTGCCATTGATGATAAAAGGTTAGAATCATTAGAATGGAGTGTTTGTTGGATCTAATGGAGCTTCACATGGTCTAGAAATCCTCTAGTCCTATTTTAAGGTTTGGGTATACAATTATGGCTCAAGGGAAAATTATCAATTTTATAAAGTCTCAGACTTTTCCTCAGATATTGTATTATACTTATTTAAAGTGTATAGGCCAAATTTAGTTTCCCTTAAATCTTAGTGCTAGTAATAAATTTGTTCTCATTTGGATTTTTTCCCTAGTTAGAAATGTATAATTGGTAGGGAATTCAATGCCAGATTTTTCACCTCTAAAAAATGAGGTGGGCTTAGTCAGATTACATAATCTCAAAAGGAATTTTATAAGTTTATTATAATCATAGGTTTAGTGGACTTGATTGTGTGATCTGGCTTATTCTCCTAGACTAACTGATAATAAGGTTTTTTTAATATTACTAAAAGTTTGGATAAATTTTTAATCTTTCCATTTTTTTTGGACATTTTTTGGATAATGGAAAGTAATATCCTTCCTATATCTGAATCTAAGCATGCCCCAATCAAGCTAAATATTATTGAATATGATGTTCCTCTATTATTCCCTTTAAAATTTGAGTTAATATGGATATGGGATCCCTCAATTCATGACCTGATCAAGGACTATTAGAATAATTCCCTCAATGTTTCTAGATCCAAATGTTCAAAATGAGTAAAAATTTGATTTTCATTAAATTGTACCTTTGAACTTGGATTCAATTCTACTTTAAAAATATTTTCTAGGAATTGGAAAGAGTTGAAGTTGAATTAAGGGATTATAATCATATTGTGATTTCCTTGGGCATGTATTTATATCTTTACCAAAAATATAAAGCCCTTATGGCCAAATTATATGAGATTTATATCAGGGAAGAGGTCTACTAAAAATAAAAGTCAATAGAATAATGGCTCAAGGAGGGAGACAAAAACACTAATTTTTTTCATAAATCCACTTAAGGAGATCATATTATAGAATTTCAACATTAAGAGAAGATAGGGTTTTGTAATTGATACTAATTCTATTATCATAAAAGAGTCATTTGAATGCTTCTAGGATCTAATTTACACTACTAAGGCTTTGAACCTTATGGCTTAGTCACACATTATAAAATACATCCCTTGGCTGGTGACTACCGAAAAGAATGATAAGTTAATGGATTCCTTTTCCTAGAAGAAATTAGGATTGTGGTATTATCCATGTCTAAAGACAAGGCTCATGGGCTAGATAGTTTCCTAACATCCTTTTTTCAAAGCTTTTAGGATATCTTTAGGGATGAGGTGGTTAGTATGGTGGAATAATCCTAACTTAAACAAAAGGTTACCCTAAATATCAACTACACCTTTATCACCCTTATTCTAAAAGGTGGGTCATAGTCATATTTACCTTTGTAATATAGTGTATAAGATTATTTCAAAAGCTTTCTCTTTCTATATCAAATCAATTTTAGTTAATTTAATTTCAAGTGAACAAGGGGGTTTATCCCAAGTAGATAGATTCAAGATGGGATTATTATCACTCATAATATTGTGTACTTTTGTTTAAGTAAAAAATTAATGGATTATTTTTAAATTAAATATTAGTAAATCATATGATAGGGTGAACTGGTAGTTCTTGATTAAAGTTTTGTAAAATTTCGGGTTTGACAAAATATGGTGCAATTTGATCTTCAATTATATTGAAAGCTCATATTTTTATATTCTAGTTAATGTTGAATCGACCAAGTTATTTGAAGTTCCTAGTGGTATGAGGTAAGGGGACCTAATCTCCCCTTTCTTATTCATCCTCATGGCTGAATATTTTAGTAGGTCAATATATAGGGATCTTTCTAAGGGTAGGCTACATGGGATCCAAGTGATATTAAGAATGGATGGGTTCATGCATCAATAATTTTCCCATGATATTATCCTTTTTTTCTAAGATTATGATCTCAAGGCTATTACAAATAATTTTTTATCAACTATGAGGCTACCTTAGGGTAGTTATTTAATAAATACAAATATAATATTTATTTCTTGAATGTGGAAATACATGCCCAAATCCACATCAATAATACCTTAAAATTTAGGATTGGATAGCTTTAGGTAAAGTATCTATGGGTCCCACTCTTTAGGGGAGAAGACAATGTTAGTATATTAGATAATATAATAAATTATTTTCATGCCAAGTTGGAGTAGAATGGAAAATGGCTCTCCCTTGATGGTATAATCACCTTCAATAAGTTGATTATAAGTGCCCTTCCAATTTATAACATGTCAGACTTGCACCCCCTAACAAAAGTCATCAAATAGCTCAATTATATAATGAAGTATTTTTTGTGGCAAGGAACAATAGAAAAAATGAAGGTATTATTGCTAAAAATGGGATAAAGTCTACATGCATCAAATAGGGGTGAAGCTAGGATCAAAATATTAGTAGTTTCAAAGCTAGTGTAGGGTATGTTCACCCACCCTCATGTTCTTTGGAATATGTTGTTTTAGCATAAATATTTGAGTGCTCATAATGACACTAATATTATAAATATTTTCAATCCACATAAGGTCTCCCGTTTATATAAATTCATGTTAAAATGTTTCATCATATTATAATACCATGTCTCCTAGATTTTTAACAATGGGAGAAAAGTAAACTTTTAGGGTGACTCTTGAAATGGTCATAGGCCAATTTAGTAAGTGTGGGGTCTATAAGAGGACAAGGATTACCTGATCAATAATTGGTGTTATAATGTGGGTGATTACTTGGATCTTAGGCCCTAGGTAGGTATGATCAAATGGAAATGCAAAGAATTAAGGGACTTGCCAATATTAAAAAACCAAAAGGAGATTCTTAATGGTTTTCTTTCTGAAAGGAAAGACTTTCTCAACTTCAAATATGATTAAATTTGGTGGACTGGTTCTAAATCATGCATATATTCTATCAATCTAGGATACAAAATTATAGACTATGTGGACCCTCCCTTTTCTTGGGTGAAAACATTGTGCTAGAATAAAAATGGCATACCTAAGGCTAGGGAATTTTTATACTTGGAAACTCAAAATAGGATCCTAACCTTTGATAGGCAATAAAATTTTGGCTTGGAATGGCCCTCTTATTATTTTTTATCCCTATCTCATGAAGAATATGAAAACCAACTTTTTTTTAATTACCCATTTACAACTCAGTATTGTAATTAGATGTGTGCCAAGATTGAGTTGAGATGGGATTGTCCTATTTCACTCATCTTGGCCTTTTCCTCTTAGTTTACTAGGACTACTAAGGACACCTTTTATTGAATTTGAATGGCCTTCCCAACCATTTTGATTTGAAATATTTGGAAAGAATGCAACCAAAGGATATTTGTAAACAAAGTTATTTATTTAGATGATGTGATCTATAAATTTAAGGTGGCCATGTCTAAAATAATATCTACTCATGCTAAGAGGAGTATGGTATTTTGACAAGATGGGATAAGCATATCATTATGAGTTGGAAGATACTAAATTCACCCCACTATTTAATGGGACAATATTTATTGTAAAATCATACCATAGGGTATAAAATTTAGAATGGGTTCCCCTACCATTGAGATTCTTCAATCTCAATTTTTATTGAGCCACTCAGGCAACTCGGGTGCCTTAGGGGTTGGTTACATCATCAAAAATTATGTAGGTTATATGATAATGGAAAACTCTCTAAAGTTGAGTGATGGGACCAATAATGAATTGAAGGCTCAAGTTTTGGACCTTGGTGTGGATCTAATAATTTAATGTTGCATGGAAAAGATAATCTTGTAAGAGGACTTAATGGTTCTAATCCAAACACTTCATAATCATGGAACTTGTGCTTATAAAATCATAAATATTTTAGGATATGATTTGGATATTATTAGTTATCTTATCTCCTAGGATGCATCTCACTATTATCATGACGCCAATTTAACAATGGATTTCATGGCCCATCAAGGTATATCCCAAACCCCTGAGGTTGTTATGAACAACACTTGAGATACATATCTTGAAGTAAATGTGGAAAGTTTTTAGCTATCCCATCTCCTCTTCCCACTTGTGATACTTGGTCATCATTATGATTTTTGGTGGTGAGAGGGATTTATATTTAATCAATTTGCCTCTTTAATGTGTGTGTCTCACATTCATTGAAATAAATGTGAGTTGTCCAACCATTTATGTGGCATTTTTTTCCTCAACTTGAAGGTTTTTTTATTTTTTTCACTATTCTCAAGTTGAGGGATAAATCATTGACAACTGTTAGTGATGGAACACATAGTTCAAATTTCCATTAGTGATCCTTTGCTACATGTTTTTAATGAGAAAAGGGACATGCCATTTGAGGGTAGTGTTAGTGAGACATACCTTAATAATATCTTTATGATTCAATATGGGCATATTTTGGAGGTAATCACAGAGATAGTGGGACTATTTTTTTGGATACCCCTTACATGGTTAATGTGAATGTAGACATTGTGTCACTATTTTAAAGTAATTTTTTTTTTCTATTGAGGACAGGGAATTGGTTAAGGTGATAGAGGAATGGTTGATAAAGCCTCATTACAAGATCGGTTGGCAAGAGGTAATTATGTATATTCTAGCCAAAAGCACATTGCCTTTACCCCTCTTAGGGAATGAGTTCTATGGCATTATTCACATGTATATATTTTGAGAGATTAAAGAATAATTATGTATGGATTTGTATTTTATGTAAAAATTTTAGGGTTACTTATGCTCTCCTAATCCAACTAGAAGATTCATTTCCTCTCTATATGTAAGCTCCTTACAAGCTCCCCTACCTTCCCTTTCTACCATATTGGGTATGTGTCAGTATACTCATATTATTTATAATAAAATGTTTGAGTGGATGTATGGTGGTGGAAATCCCATTCCACCCCTAGTTCAAGTTCTGGAAGTAGGGTCCAACAAGACTATGGTGGTTTGCACTTGTTAGGCAACCTCCTAAGCCATGTAGGCTCAAATTGAGTGCAACCTTTGAGCTCATACTCTAGGTGGTCACCTAGTTCCATCACCTAAGGATGTTTTGGGATAAATTTCTACTGAGGCATTATATTGGCCCCCTAGTATAAGACTTCATGGTGGATTATAGGTGAGCTCTCAGATGCAACCCAATAAGTAGATTAATATCTCACTATCTTGCATATTTTTTGGATTTGTGACTATGTTATAGTGTTTGCCTAGATTTTAATCCTATGTTTACATACATTCTAGGTATTATTTTCTACTATTTAGTCCATGACTAATTTTTAGTTACATTTGGCCCTTTTGGTGGCAGTTTTATGTACATAAGTTTTTGTTAATTTGACATCGATTGGTTGGTCATTTTTAGCTCTCCCACCTTCTCGTGGATGTCATACAAGAGACATGGTTTTTTTTATCTATTTAAATTTAATATATTATGTGAGGGACCTTTAACCTTCAATTATATATAAAAAAATTGGAATCATATTCTTAATTATTTTAGTTGGATTATAGTTTCTCTTGATGTTCCTGTAGTCTACATGCATATTATTTTACCTTGGTTTTTTTATGTAAAATAATATTATATATAGACTTTAGTAATTAGATTGAAGACTTGGGTTTATCATTTTAATATTATTTTTAGTTTTTACTTTTATATATGTAATGGTATATTACATTGAATTAGTTCACTTTATGCAAGAGTTGAGGTTTACATGATTGTAACCTCATTTTTAGGTTTGATGTAAAATAAAAGGTTTATAATTTTATTTATTGATGAATTTATAAGATATGAATGCTCTTAACTATAATTTATTATCTCAATATTTAATTCATATTAATTGATAAGTAATGGATGAAGATAGCATTACATTACTATAATTTGGTAACTTTGAACAATATTACTATGACATTGTTTTATTATCTTGATATGTTTACGAACCCTTGATAGAAAAAAGACACCAATAAATATACTTGAAAATAAATATCATTGATGGGATTCCACTGTACCTTATCCTAGTTGTGTTCAATGTTGATCTAATATCATGAGTTCAAAATTTCCTATTCCTTATATGATAATGCATTAAATGATTATCTTTACCTTGCATGATTTAGTGGTTTAGTTGATTATGTGATATTGAGTTTGTAGAATGTTTTTTTTTACATTTTGTAATCCCTTTGAAATAATATTTATTATTGATAATCATATTATGAATGGACTTAATAATTAGGGATACCCTTGACATAAAAAAAAATAGAATGACTAAGTATGTTAGTGTTATATTTAAGGACTTGTAGTATTTTGAATTTGATGTAATACATTTGGGGTGTATTATGTTTAATGTATTCTTGAGTTATTAAAGGAATATATAATTTTATAGAAGTTTTTATATTATAATTAAGTTGTGAATTTTAACACCACTATCTTTAGGCTTATACTATAAAATAATTTGAATGATTTGAGAATTATGACTCCTTGTTTTATTCATTAATTTTGAACACTCAGATAAGATTTAGTTTTGTATCAATGTTGTTTATTATTTGGTAATGCCTATCTATAATTTTGATTTGAAAACTTGGTAGGCCTAAATATGATTATAACTTAGGTATCATGTATTCTAATTATGAACTGTTGTTATGGTTCTTCTTATTTACTTAATTATCGATATATGTTCATCATAGTATTATAGATCCTTAATGTTTTAGTGTATATGATTTACCACATTTTTGGGGTAGAGTTATAGTTTTTAACATTAAAAATATCATTCAAGAGGTTCCATTTTACCATATCTTAGTTTTGGTCAATTTTGATCTTATTCCATGAGTTCAAAACACCTTGTTACCTATTAGACAACACATTAAATGTTTGTCCTTGCCTTTCATGTTTGTTTTACATTTTATAAGACCTTTTAAATAATAGTAATTATTTATAATCCTATTATTAATGGACTTGATTATTGGGGATACCCTTCACATAAAATATTTAGAATGAGTGACTATGTTAGTGTTATATTGAAGGACTTGGAGTAGATTGGATTTGATGTAATGCATTTAGATTGTATTATGTTGATTTTATTGTTGAGTTATTCAAGGAAGATATAATTCTATAGATATCTTTATTACTTTAATTAAGTTGTGAATTTTAACACCACTATACTTAGGCTTATGTTATAATTTTTTTTAATGATTTGTGCTATCCCCTACTTTATTCATTAGTTTTTAACCTTGGATAAGATTGAACTAAATGTCAATGTTTTTTGTTATTTGGCAATTCCTATGTAAAATTTTGATTTGAGAACTTGGTAGGCCTCAATATGCTTATAACCTAAGTCTCATGGAATTTCAATTATGAAACATGATTACTTGTACATGATCTTGATTTAGTGTTTGAATTGTTTTTATGGTTTTTTATATTTACTTAATTATCAATATATGTTAATCATAGAATTACACATCCTTAATATTTTAGTGTATATGATTTATCATGTTTTTGGGTAGATTTAGATTTTTATACATAAAAACTATTATTGAGAGGGTTCCATTGTACCTTATCTTAGTTGTGGTCAGTGTTTATCCAACTATATGAGTTAAAAATTCATTATTTTTATAGGATAATACATTAAATGTTTGTCCATACCTTGCATGCTTAAGTGGTTTAGTTGATTATGTGATGTTGAGTTTGTAGCATTTTTGTTTTATATTTTTTAAACCCTTTAAAATAATATTTAGTATTTATAATCCTAATATGAATGGCCTTAAACATTGGGTACACCCTACACATAAAAACTTTAGAATGACTGGCTATGTTAATGTTATATTTAAGGAGACATAGTAGTTTGGATTTGATGTAATACATTTGGGTTGTGTTATGTTGATATTATTTTTTAGTGATTAAAGTAATCTATATTGCTATATAATCTTTTATATTGTAACGAAAATTGTGAATTTTAATACCATTGTACTCAGGCTTATGCTATAAAATAAATTAAATGATTTGATAAATTTGACCCTTGTTTTATTGATTAATTCTGAACACTTGGATGTCAATGATATTTGTTATTTGGTAAGGCCTCTATAAAATTTTGATTTGATAAATTGGTAAGCATAATTATGATTAGAACTTAGGCCTGATATAATTATAATTATACAACATAATTACTCATACATGATCTTTCTTTAGGGTTTAAATTGTTATGGTTTTTCCTATTTACTTAATTATCGATATATGTTCATCATACAAGTCCACATATTTCATGTTTTAGTGTATATGATCTATCATTTTTTATGGGTAGAGTTGGAGTTTTTTATATAAAGAATATCATCGAGGGGGTTCCCTTGTATCTTATCTTAGCTATGGTCAATGTTGATCAAATTGCATTAGTTAAAAATGCCATGTTACCTATAGGATAATAAATTAAATATTTGTCCTTATCTTGAATGCGTAAATGGTTTATTTTATTATGTGATATTGAGTTTATATCATGTCTATTTAAAATTAAGTAATCCCATTTAAATAATAGTTAATAATGCTAATACTATATTAATAGCCTTAAGGATTGGGGATACCCTTCACATAAAAAAATAGAATAAGTGACTATGTTAGTGGTATATTTAAGGACTTGGATTAGTTTGGATTTGATGTAATACTTTTGGATTATGTTGTGTTGGCTATATTTTTGAGTCCTTAAAGGAAGATATAATGTTAAATACATTGTTAAATTCTAATGAAGTTGTGACATTTATCATCACTATACTCAATATTATTATATAGAATAATTTGAATGATTTGATAATTTTGACCTCTATTTTATTCATTGATTTTGAACACTTATATAAGATTGAAATGTGTGTCAATGTAGTTTTTAATTTTGTAAGGCCTTTATAAACTTTTGATTTGATAAATTGGTAGGCCTAACTATGCTTATAAATTTGGATTCATAGAATTATAATTATGCAACACGATTAATCGTACATGAGCTTGCTTTAGGGTTTAAATTGTTTTTATGGTTTTTGATATATACTTAATTATTGGTATATGTTCATCATAGAAGTCCACATCCTTAATGTTTTAATATATATGATTTACCATGTTTTGGATGTATATTTGATTTTTTTTGTATAAAAAATATCATTCATGGGGTTCTATCTTACCCTATTTTAGTTATGGTCAATGTTGACCTAACTATATGAGTTCAAAATGCCATGTTATCTATAGGATAATACATTAGATGTTTGTCCTTACCTTGCATGCTTGAGTGGTTTAGTTGATTATGTGATATTGAGTTTGTAGCATGTTTGTTTTACATTTTATAAGCACTTTGAAATAATATTAAGTATTGATAATCCAAATATGAATGGACTTAAGCATTGGGGATACCCTTCACATAAAAAATTCATAATGAGTGAATATGTTAGAGCTATATTTAAGGACTCATATTACTTTGGCTTTGATGTAATAAATTTGGGTTGTCTTACATTGATTTTATTTTTGATTTCTTGAAGGAAGCTATAATTTTATAGAATTTTATAGATTTTAATTAAGTTGTGAATTTTAACACAACTATACTCAGGTTTATGTTATAAAATAATTTGAATGATTTTAGAATTTTGACCCCTATTTTATTCATTAATTTTGAACACTTCGTTAAGATTGTACTATGTGTCAATGTTGTTTATTATTTAGTAATGCCTATTTAAACTTTTAATTTGATAACTTGGTATGCACAACTATGCTTAGAACTTAGGCCTCATGGAATTATAATTATGCAACATGATTACTTGTACATGGGATTACTTTAGGGTTTGAATTTTATTATGGTTTATTCTAATGACTTAATTATTAGTATATTTTCATCATATAAGTTCACATCCTTAATGTTTTAGTGTATATGATTTACCATGTTTTGGGTGTAGAGTTGGAGTTTTGTGGAGATAGTGTTTATCTATAACAAGTAAGATTCATATGATGTGAGGTGTTTCATGTTGTACCCTATTGGATTGTTATCACTCAATTGTTTTCTAATTTTCTAATTATAATAAAGATAATAATTTAATGAGACAAGAACTGAGTACCATAGTATTAGTTTGAATTTTAAAATTTTCATTAGTGGCCTCATATGCACTTTGTTAATGCAATATATAGTAAAGATGCACATTCTTAGTTTTAGATTTACTTACACTCTTTAAGGATAACCTTATCAAATAGTTGAGGTTAAGGTGTGAAAAATTATTTTCATTAACATGCGATGATTATATGAATCTTAAATTCCTTGGAATATTCTATGGATTGAATACCTACAAATAGAATAAATTATATATTCACTTAGTTGTATTACAACTATTAGCCTATTTATATGATATTGCTAGCCTATTTAAAATGTAATGTTATGTTTTTATGAGGCAAATGAGAAAATATATTTCCTCAAATAAAGTTTAGTATTTCTATGTGGATTTAAAATTTCAAATAAAATTATTTTAGTTAGAATTAAATTGATAACAATAGCATTGAGAAGTTAGAAAGATCAACATCTTATGGATTGTTCATAGTATAAGAATAATTTTGTTAATTTCAGTAAAGTGTTGTAATTGCCCTATATTAATTATGTCTTAGCCCATAATAGCTTGAGTCATGTTTTATTCTCATAGTGACACCCAATAGATATATTATGATGAGTTGCATTATATGATTCATTACTCTATATGCATCATCCTCCATTGATTAATAAATTAAAGGTCTAATGTATTCTTTTTTGATTAACGGTCTAATTTACTCCCAAGTATATTATATCAAACCTTTGTGTTGTCATTTACATTTTATCACTAGTTGAGGTGAATATTGGTTATAAAATTTTAACAATAGGATATGTATAACATAATTAATAACACATTATAAAACATTTGTTTAAAGCCTTCATAATGATTACAGATACCATATCAATGTTGATGTTTGTTAATTATTTTCTATTTTTCCATATGTTTTCAAATGTTTGTCATTGCTCCTTTTTTTTCAATGTTAATTATTTATCAATGCCCATTATTTATTGAAATTTTATGCCTGGTAATTATTTTCTATTTTTACATAGGTGAATATGGATATCATATATGTCTTGTGTATAGTTATTTTCCTTGATATAAGCAATGTGTGTTTAAAATATGTGTATATCATTTATACCTTGATGAAACAAATGATAACATTTAATTCTAATCCAATTATTAATGGTATAAAATTGAATAGGTTCTTATTATATATCCCTTATCCATGTTAGTATAACTATTTTTCATAAGACAATTAGTGACTTGTATAAGATTTGAGGAATCATGTATTGTAAGGAATATCAAATACTCTAATAAAAAAGATAAAAATTAAAAAAGACATTCCACATTGCATAACTAATGATGGGTAAGCTGATGATAGTTCACCATGTTTTTTTTGGATTGAGGAATATTGAAGCATCAATTGTGAAAAATATTAAATATTTGTATAAGCCCCATTTTCATAAACCATAATTGTTAGAGTGATATATTTTTTAGGAATATAATGAGCATAATAAATTCCAATGTTGTATAAATTTTGAATAACAAGGTAATGGTACATGAGATCTTACATAACTAGAAATCAAATATCCCTAATCATGCATATGTAACTTATGTATATTTTAAATTTCTTAATTAGGGTCATAATCAATTCAACTGAGGTTAAATTTTAATTTTCTTACCCATTATCACATCTTAAGGGATGTTAATGAAATGACAAGCAAGGAGAGTTAACCACTTTCATAGGACCTACAAAAAAATCAATTGGAAACTTAGATGTACTAGATAGTTGAAGTGGTTAATGCATGGGATAATAGAATGGATGGAGTAAGCAACAAGGACATGGAAGACATTTTCTAGTTGGGTAGTCCACACTGAATGTACTAATTATCTACACTTAGAATCTAGGATATTTTATGAGTTCAATGAGGCACTAAGTGTAACTAGTTGGTATGTTCACCATCAACTAACACATTTATAGTTGACATATGCTTCCCTATTGGTTACTATATCTATAAATACTATGTTATTATTGTAAATAAAGTAGATAATCATATTTTTGAATTCCAAATTAAATGTACCCAATTGGTTATGCTCAAAATTGAGGATATTTTTGTGTACTCATTGAGTGTAACCAATAGGTATGTTCACATCCCCACTATTTACTATGTCAAATTACCTAATTTATTTACAGTATAAACCTTTATTGGTAGATAGATTAATCAATAGGATGTGGAGGTCAACTGCCAACATAGAAATCCACATTAAATGTATCAACATGTTACATTCAACACCTCATTATGCTCATAAAATATCATTAATTATGAGTATAACAATATGGTATGTTTAATGTATAATACCATGTTATTAGATGACCACCACATCCCCACTAGTTAATGGAATAACTAGTGGGGGCAAGGAGGTAAATTATTTGTGAGGAAATCCATATTGAATGTACTAAATTTTTATGCTCAAAATTAAGGATATTTTATGAGAGAAATGAGGCATTGTGCATAACCCATTGGTACATTAAATGTGTACTACCACATTCTCAATGGACCTCCATATCCCTACTAGTTACTCTATCTACATAAAAAACATGGATTTAACTAGTTACTTGTTATATTTAAATAACAACAATAAAACCAAGTCAATCCTTACCTGCAATGGAATGGATAGAGCATCAGTAGACAAAGTAAGAAATGGGAAATTAGAGGTTAGTGGATAACATGGTATTCCATGTTGAATGCACCATTTGGTTACACAAACTAGGAATTCCAAATTGAATTAACATATCAACAGGTTCCACAAAAATAGTCAACTCTCATTACTCATCATTTTGTCATTATTTTTTTCATGTATGTTAAGATTTTCATGTAATGTTGTTGGATATAAAAATTATAATTTAATGTCAGTTAAATGTATTATGCTCTCTAACTGATAAAACTAAAATTTGTGAGTATACTCATGCATCATTCCCATGTTCCATTTTGAAATTTGTATGAGCATTACATAAATCATTAAAAATTACTTGATTTATTTACAATAACAATAATAATAAAGAAAGGCATATCTTATAAATAGACAAGGAAGGATGAAAACTCCATTTGGTTAAGGAAAATGGCAATGGATAATGGAATTGATGGAGACACGAAGGGAAATTAGATATGATTCAATGTATATCATGGTGATCCACACTAAACATAACTATTTTTTAAACTTAGGGATAAATCTTTATATTTTAAATAAACTACCTTATAATGCTTTATTTGTTATTGTTTTTATTGTTTATAAATTTGGTAGATGGAGCACCACTAGATAGAGTAACTAAAAAATATGAAAAGGTCAACTACAAGTGTGGTCATCCATGCTAAATTTATTAGTCATTTATATTCAACACTCATAAATTATTTGGATTGGATAAACTATTATATCCTTGATTCTAATCATAACTAGTTTATACATTTAGTGTGGGATATCATGTTGGTAGTTTACCTCTATGTCCATTCTAGTTACTCTATTTACCTATGCTTCATATGTTTTTATCCTATTATCTATTCCGTGATGGCCCCAAAATAGTTTTAAACCCTTATATTCAAAGAATGGGTGCAATATTTTAAAATGTTGATTTAATATTCCATCAACATCTAGCTTGGTAGTCCACATTGAATGTACTAGATAGTTATGATCATAATCGAGGATGTAAGAAGTGGGTACCATCAATAGAGGGATAATTGGATAATAAAATGGATGGAGTTATGATTTATAGAGTAACCAAAAAGAACATGAATGTCAACTATCACACTAAAAATTCACCTTCATGTTCCTATGATTACTCTTTCTATCGACAATCTATCTATTACATTAGATCATTAGCCATCTATTAATGGGCCTTATTTCTTACATCCTAGACTATGATTTCACATTTAACATACCCATTGGTTACACTCATAATATAAAATTTAATAAGTGGGGCCCATAAATAGAGGGCTAATGGCCTAATGGAATGGATGGTGGGATGGTAGATGAAATAACTAGCAGACACATAGAGGTTAATTTTTAGTGTGATAATTGACCTCCACATGCCTGTTGTTACTCCATCTACCCTCACTCTATCCATTTTTTATCCTATTATCCCTTCATTGATGGGCCCCATAAAGTTTGAAACAATTATATTATAAATAATCACCTTAAAAAAGGTTTTTATCCTTATTTTTGAGTGTAATAAGATAATACATTCATTGTGGACTATTGTGTTGACCATTATCCTCAATAATGAAGTATATTATTTAAGATATGTATTTCATGATATATTTTGTAAACTCACTAGTTTTAGATTATATTTTGTGATTACGTATCATCTTAGTATTGTACACTTGTAAAACTCAAACCCTAGTTATTCCTCTAAGTTCTACACATGTATTAATTTTACAAGCCTAGAATCTACTCTATTTTATGCCCCATTGACATATCTCTTAATATGAATAGATTTATATTGATGACATAGACATCCCTTATTTCCCAAAATGATTAAAATGTATTTATCTTAAACCTCTACAAGTTATGAGCCTATGCTTTATCTACTGCTCCTTAGACACTAATGTCTAAGATAGATAGTAGCATCGATGTTACTATCCTACCATAAATCAAGTGTATATTTCCCTAAATTCAACTAATTTGAAAATGAAACATATTAAAATAGTCATATTTAGTGATTTATGTGAGTTATCTCTTGATAAGATTGGTATACATATAATATCAACCCTAATTTATTCCTCACCTAGCAATCAGACCAAAAGAACACTAAAAAAACACTCAATTTACCAAAATATTTACTGTTCTACCCTATTCTAATATCATTCAAAGGAAAATCCTAGCTACATGTATGAATTACTAAAGGATCAGTCATAAGGTCATATTTTATAAGTTATAAGTTAGGTCACTATTGTACTTACTTTACACACATTACATGATTCACACAAAATCCAATATGTAGGGGATAAATACATGAGTCTAAGTCCCTATTATATATTATTATCTATGTATGAAATTCCCTTTGATAGTGAGTTCATTTTATGTCATCTTAAGACTTTATTCCCACTAACCCATATTTTCCCAAGGTCACATTGAAGATGGAAAGCTAAGTTTTTTTCCATTTTACCAAGAGTGATAGTCCATGAGCTAGATATGAATGCACCAGAGTGAAGGTGAATATAAATTCATAAGCATCTAGGTGGTTGCATCATGTTTGAGAATAATACATGACAATAGTGTTAAACTTAGACACTAGCATCAATACAATTATCCCATGCTAATGATATTGTCAAGAGAGCTAGAGACAATGGGTCTATAATTTGAAGATTGATCTAGAATTATATTCCTTATTAATTTATAACTATACCATATCTAGATCTACATTATCATCAAAACTAGCTAAGTACTCTCTCCTATGCCATTTCTATATCTAACATAGTTATACTTTCCATTAATAGCCTATCTCAATTTGATAAATTTAATGATACATCTAAGTTTAGCACATTAATTGGCTTGATGTGAATATTATCTTATGCCCTATAATTTATATATCATTAACCATATCTACTAAATTAGGATAACTTGATGTAAATTAGTGTTAAACATTTGGTCAACCTAATTTTTGAATATCAAACCCTAAATAAGTTAGGGTTTTTTTATTTCTTTTTCTTATTATTGATCCCTGATTTATAAATATTATAATCATGTTTTCCATGGATATATATATATATATATATATATATATATATATATATATATATATATATATATATATATATAATTTCATGGTAAAATACCTTATAATTTCAATGGTTTTATACATTAATTTCTTGACTCAAACCATTCAATTTGTAAGGAATTGAAAATCTACATTCTGGCATACTCCTTGTTCTAATGTTTACAATGAGCTTTTACCTATTACTATAAAGTGCCAAAGGGAATGCATGAAGAAATAATTGAGCCCATTCCATTTTATTGACACTTATAAGGATATTATTGATCAAACTTTCCTCTTGGACTTGTTACACTAATCATCCCATTACAAGGATGTCCTTTTGGATGCATTGCATATGACTATGCTACCTTGTAATGTGGAACTACCATATGTGGCTTCTATTTTAAATTATGTCAAATGGATTAAGCATAATATATCCTTTGAAAAATAGGAATTACCACAATATAATATTATAAATAGTTGTTTACCACTCTATATCCAAGTGTGTGTTTGTAATAAAATGGTAAAATGAGCTCTTGTGGATAATGCTTGAGTACTCAACATTTACAACATATATTTTCACTCCTCAATTGGTATCAGGCCTTAAAATTTGGACCCATATAATATGATCATCAAGGTATTTTGTAATATTTCATGAAAAGTGTTTGTGAAAATAACACATGACATTATTATAGGGCCATTTACCCTACCTACTTTGTGCCAAGTTATGTCAAATGAAATAAATTATAACATCCTCTTGGGACGGCCTTGGATACATGAGATGTAAATGTTCCCATACACTTTAAATGCATGATTAAAATTTATTCATCAGGGGTTACTTTACACTTTTCCTATGGAAACTAAACCCCTCAAATAATATGCAATGATAAACAAAACATATAGTACTGCACCACAATCTTATAATTGCAATTTTGGTTCTTGATATTTGCAAAAAGATGTTTACAAAAGATAGGGACTAGGTAAACATGAGTAAGGAATATCTCAACCTATTTTTCCTACAACTAATACAAGTCATAATGGTTTGGTTTTTACATAAAAAACTTCTAGTCATAAGCATATCTCTTACCACACAACTTATTTTCAAAAATCCAAAACAAAGTGTCTGGATATTTATATAACTAATGTACCAGTGGTAAAACCTAATCATATTGATGATAATGCTTCACTATTACACATTTTAACACTATATGAGTTATCTAATAATGAATAATTACTAGATTATTTTGGGGCATACAAGGATCTCCCCTCTTTCTATCATAAAAATAGGTTTCCTAATGCCACTTTTGATCAAGCTTATTTTGGTGAAAGTGATGATACTAATTTCCAACATGATATGTCACATATTATTCCTAAGACACCATTTATTATAGATAAATCCACTTTTACAAATGAATAAATGCTCCAATATTACTATGGAGCATATAAGGACCCTCGACCTATTATATTAGTAGCAATGATGCATGAGGATGAAGTAAAAACCTATCGATATGTCCTTCATGACTTTCTTGAACTCTTTACTTGGGCTCATTCAAATATGCATAGAATTGATCAATCAATGGAAATTCATAACATATTATTGTACCTAGATGCAAAAACATTTAAAAAAAGATTTTCAAATGCATCCCAAAGTCACATTATTAGTAAAATAAAAAATTTAGAAGCTTTTATACACTAGATTATATGCGCTGTTGCACATTTCAAATGGGTTTTCAACACTTTCCTTATAAAAAACCTAATGGTGTTATGCAATTTTACACTGATTGCCAAGATTTAAATAAGGCTTATCTAAAAGATGATTTTCCATTACCTAATATCGATATATTGTTAATTTTGTAGCTAGATATGAGATATTTTCATTTATGTATGGATTTTTAGGATATAAACAAATAAAAATTAACCTCATTGATCAATAAAAGATGGAATTTACTACTCCTTGTAGTACATTATTATATATAGTCATTCATTTTGGGATAAAGAATGCAAGATCCATGTATCAAAGGGCCATCACTCATATATTCCATGAATTTATACACAAAATTATTGAAGACTATGTTGATTATTTACTTGCCAAATTTAAACGTTGTTAAGAACATGCTTCTGATTTGTGATAAATAATTGAATGCTTGATCAAGTTCAACATTTGATTAAATCCAAAAAGATGCCTTTTTTAGGTTTATTCAGGAAAACTCCATGGATACATTATCTCTCAGTGAGGCATTGAGGTTGATCCAAAAAAGGTAAAATCCATTGTCAAAATGTTGACACTAACCAATCTAAAATAATTATGATGTTGGTAGGCCAAATTCAAGCTATTAGATGATTTATATCTTAGTTACCTGAAAAAATAATTCCTTCCACATGTTTTCAAAAAAAAGAAACAAAATTTATCTGGGATGACATGTGTCAACAAAGCTTTGATCAAATCAAAACATATTTAGAAAAGACACCAGTACTCATGCCTCATATTCAAGATAAACCATACTTATTTATATCTTAGCCACCCATGGGGCCATATTAACAAAATATGATGATGATCACAAAAAATGTGCAATCTATTACATTAGTCACCAATTGGTCGATTATGAATATAAATATTCAACAATATAAAATCTATGTTTTGACTTGGTTTTTTTTACTCAAAAGCTATGGGATTACTTGATAAATAATGAGGTTCATGTTATAATTAAATAAGATCCATTAAGGTTTTTTATGAATAAAATATACCTCACCAGTCTCATATTAAATGGGGTGATGTAGCTGATAGAGATTGATCTAAATTTTGTAACCTAAAATTCTTTAAAAGGTCAAGTCATAGCTAACAAATTGGCTATGACTCCTTTACCAGACTCTTTTCCACTCACATAGGCTTTTTCAGAGGAATTCAAGGAATATAATATATCTTTAATTCCATGGAAAAAAATTTGATGGAAAAAATGTCTAATAGGAGGGCGTATTGGCATCATATTTTATAATCTTGAAGGTGAATACATGCCTTTTTCTTAAAAAATAGCTTTTTTGCACTAATAATATAGCTAAATATGAGGCCTTGATCATAAAATTATCCATGGCACATAAGCTAGATATAAAACACATCCAAGTTTTTATTGATTCTTAGTTGGTTGTTAATCAAGCTAATAATCATTTACAAACTAAAGAAGAGCATATTATACCATAAAAATAAATTAAATATAAACTCACATAGACATTTGACACATTTTCTATTGATAGTATTCTAGGTAAAGATAATAACCATGCCAATGCTATGGAAAACACACCATCCTTTATGAATTTTGATGATGATCACATAAAATTTATGATATGGAAACTATGAAATCTTTCCATTTTTTTGATAAAATTAATTCCTTGGTCATTTTTGTTATTACTTTTAGTACTATAAACATAGGATGGTACACCAATATTTATAATTTTATTTATCAATATTATATACTAGACCATTTTACATGAAATGATAAATGGAAATTAAATCTTGAATTATTATATTATGTTATTATTGGAAATGATTTATTCAAATGAGGTTTGATGGGTAGTTATTGTGGTGCTTAAACAAAGATGAATCCTACACTGCACTCTTATAAATGCATGATAACGAACATGGGGGTCATTTAGATAGATGGGCCATATCCCAAAAACTATTATGCCAAGGTTATTATTAGCCTACCATGGAATACAAATGTATTGAACATGCAAATTTATGTTTAAAATACCAAAAATATAGTAATTTAAATCATGGATCATCACATGAGGTACAACCAATTGTTTCACCATAGCCCTTTTCCTTATGGGGTTTTGATTTGATTTGAAAAATCAATTTGGTATCTACTAGTGAACATAAATTCATTATTATAGCTATATAATATTTTTAAAAATGGGTGTAAGCCATTACCCTTGAATTTACCATGGGGAATGACATATGTAGGTTTTTTATGACTAATATTATTTCTCATTTTGGCATTCCTTCAACTGTTATTTCTAATAATGGATCATCCTTTAAAAACAAAATGGTTAAATGATTTTATAGTAAATAAAAAATTAAACATACATTTTACACACCTTTTTACTCACAAGGTAATGGGTAGGAAGAGGAAAAAAATAAATCAATTGTCAAAATACTTGGAAAAATAGTTTAACATTACAAATTGACTAGCACCAACATATGGTATATGCTCTATAGGCATAGTGAAATATTGTTCACACATCTAATCAGGCCACACCTTACTCTTTGGTCTATGTTATAGAGGTTGTATTATAAATTAAAATTTAGATACATTCTTTTCATGTTTCACTAAAATACATCATTAAAGTTAATGAATACCATCAAAAGAGATTGAATCAGTTAGAGCAAGTGAGTACAAAACATACACTAGATGTTGAGCACTTACATGTTTATTAGGATCATGTCAAATGATCATATAAAAAAATGTTAAGCCATGTGAATTTTATATTGGTAACCTAGTACTAAAATAAAATAAAAAAACACTAACATAGAAAAAGACAAGAAAGTAAAGTTCAAACCAAATTGGTCTGGAACATTCACAATTACAAAAAAATAGGGAAAATGTGTATATTTCCTTGACACAATTGAAGGAAAACCTTTAAAATTTCTAATGAAAATTATGAACTTGTGTAAATATGTTATGTGATATATTCTAAAAAAAATCCAAAAACACCAAAAATGTTAAAACATTTAACAACAAAATCCAAAAACATTTTTGGCACTTACCTATTCTATTAGATCCTTGGCATCTATGTGTTAGTTCCATGTTGAGGGATAGCTTATCATTTACTCCTATATACACATATAAATACACACACACACACACACACACACACACACACACACACACACACACACACACACACACACACACACACACACACACACACACACACATGATGCACTTATGGGTATTGGTATTTCCCTCTACTCACATCACTAAGATGTTGGGGGCATCTATCTTCTACAAGCTTGATAAATACAAGTTATATGATTCGATGATAACTATACATTATCATGTTTGAGCTTACATATATACTTAAAAATGATTTATACATACTTATATATTGCACATGGTACTTGATATTATATGTACTTGACATTTTTTACTAACACATTTGATCTATGGGCCACAATGACATGTTTATGATGGTTGCTTATGATTTTTTGTTACACACTTCCTTGAGTGATTTGCATTGTTATTGTCTTAATTTTTGGAGAATTTTTATATGATCCATTGTATACATCCCATGTGATTATGTTTATCTTCTTGTACATTTGAATATATCATTTCTTATTGTATGGACATTGAATATGTCATTGCCTTCTTGTAAATTTGAATATGTCATTGCTTGTTGTATAGATATTTTAAAATTCCATTCCTTGATTTTTTGGAAATTTGACTAAGTCATATTAATTTGATTTTGTGGGATTTGAACATGCCCCTTGTTTTTATCTCCTTAGACCATTTATTTTTTAATTTCTTTTAAGTGATCTTGTGTGTGTACTTGTTTTCTTGTTGATATTACAATGTTACTAGTTAGACATTGCTATGATATTTATCATACATCTTATGCCTACATATGATCACATTGGTTCTATCCACTTAAATGATATATTTACCTAAACATATTCCTTATATATGCTACATGGTTATATTCACAAATTTACACTTGTCTCACCCTTTTGAGGTGAGTTAACTTATAGGTACTATTTTTCATTCACCTAAAAGGGGGACATATTAGTGGGGGAATGATTGGGAAGCATGTTATCCACACTTTTCATAGTTCTAAAATTTAGTGGAGGCATGTCATATGGGAATGGATTCCACACATTCATAATTTACATATTACATTAGGGGCATGCTTCAGAAGCATGTTCTCTACATTTATTCAATATTAGATACTTATATCAGTTTGTATATTTAGTGGGAGCATGTCCTATGAACATGGTTTCCACACATTCATAGTTTTTAGATTCATTGGGGGCATGATTTTTCTGCATATTCTCCACATTCATTTAGTGTGGTACTTATAATTCATAGATACATTGGGGGAATGCTTTGGAAGTATGTTCTCCACACCTACTCAGTATTTAACATCTCTAGTTTATAGTGGGGACATGCTTTAGAAATATGTCCTCCACATTGGTACGTATATTAGTTTCGTATTTATCCATATATAGTGGGGGCATGCTTTGGAAGCATGTGCCCAATACTTACACAATTTTTTTAATTGGCCAAAACATGTAATTATATGATTCTAATACACATTTATAATAGTATTAAATACATGATACCATTAATATACATATTTTTAGCATGAGACATATCTAAAGTGTATATTCTATGCAACATGTGCCTAATATTATAAAATCAAAATCAATCTTAGATTCTAAAATTTTTACATGTATTGATACCCCACAAATTTTTAAAGACTTTAGCAAGCCAATATACTACATTAGTTGGTTCACCATTTGGTATGGTTGAGGTGATTAAATCACTCAATCTTTCCAATTTTTTAGTTTGGAATTAATCATCCAAACTCACCAAGTTATAAGTATCATTAGGTTGCATAGTTGAGCTAATCTCAACTACTAGATGGAAACTCACTTTTCCTCCAACATTGGGGGAATATGCCTTCCAATCTCTCTCTATCTCCTTGGATATGTGAACTTTAAATATTTATCCTAATCTCATTTTCAAAGCCTTACCATGTTAAATATTTTTTTAAAAATAAATTTCCAATAGGCAAGGTTGTTACATCAACAAATACATGTAATCCTAAACCTTGTTCTTTCAATTTCAATCAATTTCAAGTAATTTTAACCCAGATTATATGCACTAATTATACACTATAACATGTTCTTAGTTGCAAGTCAGTCACCATAAAAGTACTCAAATTCAACTCTAGAAAAGCACTCAAATTCAAATCTAGCAAAGCACTCAAATTTAACTGAAGTAAAGACAAGGTGTGCATACCCACCCAGGTACTTATTCCTTTCCTTTAAACTTAATTTCATTATTAAATTAAATGGGAGAAAATGTAGATGATATTTTATGATTATGTAGAACCTTAATCTTTTACACTTGTAAAATGTAGATCATGTATATTCCTCTTAGTTATACACATGCCTTACTTTTTCAAGCCTCACATATACTCTATATTGTGTCCCTTGGACTATATATTAGTATGAGTAGATTTATATTGATGATGCAGATATCCCATATTACCTAGAATGATTAAAATGTACATATCTTACACCTCTACAAGTTTTGAGCTTGTGACTACTCACTTTTTCCTTGGATACTAACGTATGGGATAGAAAATAATGTCAACATTATTTTCCTACCCTAATGCACGTGTCTAAAGCCATAAAATCATATAATTTTAAAATTAAATGTATTACAATGGTCAGCCTAGGTGATTTATTATGATTTATCTCTTGATATTACTGGTATAAATACAATATCAACCCTCATTCATTTCTCACCTATAAATTAGACTAAAAAAGCACTTAATAAACACTCAAGTTACCAAAAGTTTTCCTATTCTACCCTATTATAATATAATTCAAAAAAGCAACCTAGATATAGGTCTGAAGTACTAAAGGAGTAGTCATAAAGTTATATTTTCCAATTTACAAGCTAGGTCATTATTTTACTTAATTTACACACATTGCATGATTCAAACATAAGTAAACACATAGGGAATAAATAAATGAGTCTAAGGCCATATTTTGGAGTATTAGATATGTAGGTAGTGATATTTTATAGTGTGGTCATTATGGTTTAGCTTGAAATTGTGTGCCCACTAACCCATTTTCCCCCAAGTTCACATTGAAGATGGAAATCTAGTTTTTTACCATTTCACCAAGAACGATAGTCCATGACCTAGATCTGAATACACTAGAGAGAAGGTAAAGCCAAAACCAAAAAAATCTAAGTGTTTGCATCTTAATTAAGTATATATTCCATATAATACACTATTTTTGAACCTAGATACTAGCTTTGATGTAACTTTCATAGGTTAATATAATTATCCAAAGAGCTAGAGACACTAGATCCAAAATTTGACAATTGATCTAGAATTGTTTTCCTGCCTACTTTAAAGCTATACTAGATCCATATCCACATTATCATTAGAACCAAATAAGTAATATCTTTTATGTCATTTATATATCTATCATAGTCATACTTTTCATTAATGGCCTATCTTGGTTTGATAAATTTAGTATATGGCACATCTAAGTTTAGTACATTAATTAGCTTATGTATAATAAACCTAAATACTATCAAGATAATAACAAAACCAATAGGCAATGATTATAAAATAATAAACTATATTGATTCATATTGAATAATTCAAATAATTACAAACCATGCATAAATAAGACTCAACTCAAAATTGGAGTTGACATGCAAAATTTAGAACTCTAAAAATAAATAAAACTTGACCTTTTATTTTTCGTAAGTTTTGCATGAAAGTATACACAACTCTAAAAATATAAAAATTAAAATAAACAAAAAAATTAACCTATTAGATGAATATAAAATAAATTTTAAGTCCAATTACAAAAATATACAATTTATAAATTTAGAAAAAATTGAAAATAATATTAAACTATAATTTCAGATCCTCAGATGGTCAACAACCAACATGATAACGAATACAAGTAATACCACATCATCCCAAGATCTCCAATTTTTGGATATGCATTCAAGCATTATCCAATAGATCTATATTTTATTCTTTAAAGGACTACAACAATCTATTTTTATTTATACAATTATCACTCAATCATCTTCTACTAATGGTGCCACATCAACACCACTCTACATATAAATATGTATCTGCATATTTAAGTTAAGGTATAACTATTGATTCCTAATGTATTTGGCATATATATATATATATATATATATATATATATATATATATATATATATATATATATATATATTGTATTTTAAATGATAAATTATATTATGGGTAATACTTGTGTACATGAATGATTTTAACACACAGACCTATTTAATGAACCTGCATACTATCAAGACAATAAAATTATAATAGGCTTACCTTTTTGGTTCAGTGTTAAAGAATAAATATGTTTAATAATATAAACCTAATGTATATCCAAGATGTTAAATGGGTCATAAGTTATGTAATTACAAAGAGGGATCTTACCTTTAATTGGCATACTTAGATGAAGGATTTGATGGGACATTTTATAGGACATAAGAATGAGGCCTTATAAATTTGGAGAGACTTGAGGGTCACTCATGTGATTAAATCTACTATAGATTTGGTTAGTAGGCCCAATTTTGAGACAATCCTTAAAACAACTATAAATAACTTTAAAGATGAATTTGAAGGAGTTGTATACAATACCAATGATGAGGTTATGTAAATGATCAATTTTTCTAAAGAGAGAGTGACAAAGGCTTCAATCCTTGGAGTTTAATTAAAGATATTAGAGGTAGAAAACACAAGGTTGGTGGTTTAAGCCATCAAATTTTCAAATCTACCTTTAATTTTTATATCATTAATAAAGATTTTAATTCAACACATGCATTATTTGAAAAACTCAAAGATACAGAGGGAGCATCAGGGTCATCACCCAGCACATAAGTAAATAAAAGTTATGTCATGTCATCCCATGATCCCTAATTTTTTGGATATGTATTCATGCATAGTCTAATGGGGATAACTTTGATCCCCCAAGGGCCTACAACATCTATTTATATTTCTATAATTATCACTCAATGATCTTATACTAGTGGTGCCACACCAACACCATTCTAAATATAAATATGTGTTTTCATGTTTATGTTAAGCTAGAACTATTGGTTCATAATGTATTTTACACACACACACACACACACACACACACACACACACACACACACACACACAACACATATATATATATATATATATATATATATAATTTTAAATGATGAATTTTATTTTGGGTATATACTTTTGTACAGGCATGCTCTATATGATTCTGACATAGTATTATTTTTGGATGTGTAATTTAGAATTTTATTAGAGGATGAGGCAACCCCTTTCCAACCCTTATATATATTTTTATCCTCCCCATCCCAAAAGGAGGATAATTTTGGTTATTAATATTAATATAAAATTCTATAGATTGTTCTACAATTAGTTTTGATGTGTAAATCTAATTATTCTCCAAACCTATGAATCTTGTAATAATTTATATTATTATGGTATCTTATTTTTCTATTTTTTTATAAGTTATCCTTTTAATATAATTATGCATAGTGTATTATTACTAATTTGAATTTCTTTGGCATACTAATCATAATCTCCCCTTGTAGATGCAAAAACACAATAGTATAAACATAAAAACCTTTTATTATATATGATTAAGTTTATTATATTCTTATTTATTTGGAATATTAACTGTATTTGATTATTAGTGTGCTCATAGTATCTTTTAGTAGGCATTGATTCATGGTTACTTATCCAACCCTTAGTTCAAAATCTGGCTTAGAAAGGTTTCATCTTGTTTGGTCCACATTCCTTATTTTATACCCTACCTTTCCCTCATTTTTTTGAGTTTATTTTGGTCAAACCCACCTTAGGTTAGATCCATCATCTATCCACCCATCTAGAGTGTATATATATTCATCCATAACCAAACTATCTATTGTAAACAAATACTTTGTTCACCATTATTCCACTAATAGGTTGTTTACAAAATATAATACCTTGAAACTCATGCCTTAGATTGAATTTATTTCACTAATCCTAAAAAATTAGAGGATACCTTGTAAGGTTCCATGTGCATAAAACCCACATTAACAATAATATATTTATTTTTAGAAGGAGGGCCTAAATCTCCACCTCTATTTATTTGAAAATAATCACTTGAGTTGCATTAGATATACTCAAAAGATTAGCAAGGTATACCTCAAACACTAACTTTCTATACACACCTTTGGAAATCCATAAAAGTTTTAGGTATAATAAGGGTGTCAAGAGGGGACCCCAATTTTAATCATATTCTCAAAGAATATGACCCCATTTTCCTCTATGTCTAATGGCCCAAAGTTGGATTACCAATTTTTCTATCAACATCACTAGAGACATGCATGATCCACCTAGAAAACTTGAGAAGTATCTTCCTTCCTTTTATCCCTTTAGAGATAGAACTTATAAACAACATATTAAGACTTTTAAAACTACTTTGATAATATTTAATATAATCCATGAAGACATGGCATGTAGACTATTTCCTTTTAAAATCCAATATTTTGTCTATGACTAGTTTCTTAATGTCCCTAAAGGTTCAATTATATCTTGGGAACAATGCCAAAACACTTTTTTAGTATAGTTTGTCCAAGTCATTATCACAACTGTTATTTATCAACACTTTTCAAGCATGATAATAGAGCCAAATTAACCAATCTAAACCTTCAATTCTAGTTTCTAAAATATGTATATCTGACTTAATACTACTTACAAACCTACTAAAGAGTTATCCATCAAAATGTATAAGAACACCTTGGACCCCATGACTATTGTCTTTCTCTATAGAGTTGTCAATGTTGATAAATAATTAAGTGCTCAATTAAAATCAATGGCCCTACTTAATCTTGGTCTTATTTTTTGGTCCTTCAATCCAACTCAAAACACAAATCATAAAATTGTGTCCCAAAACCAAAACTAGGCATACACCCATTTGCCTTTAGCCCATGCTCCACCTAACCAAAACCTTAGTTTCTTGAAAAATTATGCACCTGTATCTAACTAGTAAATCTATAGTCCATATTTGATACTAGTTAATATTACTACTACATAGGGTACTACTTATGAATCCATAAAAGTGGAACTAAAATCTATCCAATGCATGGTACATAAATTATGAAATGAGTTTATAAACATGTAAAAGTACATGGAGAACACTTATGGATAGAATACCAACTAGATATTTGGATTCCATAGGTACAATAGGCCTTTTGATAAGCTTAGAAATAATACAAAGTAACATCCACCTAATAGGATGCCAAATATAAATAGCATAGAAGCATCCATACCTAATTGGTGTCAAACTCATAACATAACACAACATGGGATCTATAATACATAGAGTTATACAATACCTACAAGATATTTTATAAATAGATGGACAGATAGGAAAGTTTTGAAAATCTATTAGAACCATCTTCCTCTACAACTCCAGGACATCCCAGTAAATCAATGGTATTTGAGACCTATGACAATCTCATTCCTAATGGAGGATGACAATGAAAAAGAGGATAATATTGATGAGATCCATGTTTTCTAGTAGTTAAAAAGGATAAATTAAATTTTGAGGAACAATGAAACCTACTAACACTACTATGCCTCCAGAAAAATAATTTTACCACTCCTCCAAATCCTAAGGTCAACAACAATCTACCCCTCTAAGAAGGGATAATTAGTTGGAAAGTGTAGAGTCATAGAATATAAGAGGGTACAATATCTTTGAGGACATGAAGAACATCAATGATAATATTAGTATTCATGATTTATCCTAGATCACTAAATAGATATAATTATTACTTAATCCTTAAATAGAAGGCCATCTACTGACAAATCAAAGCAATGTATGCAAACATGGTAGTTTATGAAGATAATCTTAAGGTACTACCTTTAAATTAAATGTCAAAATGTTAGGAAATAATTTTAATAATTATTTGGTTGACTCAAGTGCTTCATCCAATGTGATGCCTATAAAGGTATGCAAAAAACTAGGTTTGACACCAAATAATTCAAAAGGAGTGGTCCTACAACTAAACAAGTCTTTTTATCTCATGTGTTGGAGATCTAACAAATGTGCACATCCATCTTACATTTGATCCAAGTGTACAAAAATACATAGACATTTAATTCATTGACATTCCAAAATTCTATGGCTCACTATTGAGTCATGATTGCTTAAAGATGCTGAATGGATACATGGCCATAGATTTATCACACATGTGGATACCTTGGAAAGGAGTAGTCAACCATATCTGAGTAGACAAAGAACCAACTATGAATTAATTGATCATAGAGTAAAACATCAAGAATGAGAAGGTTGACTTTACATCTCTACATTTAGGTTTCTATACATTCACCACAAATAAATAACCCCATGAATAATAATTTGAAGGTCCTTCTTAGTTATGGACTCTCCATTCAATGGAGCCAGGTTAAAATAAGGTTCAGGCATTGGTGTGGCCCTGATTGATCTAGATGAGAATTAATATAAATCTTCCTATAGATTTTAGTTCCCCTACACTAATAATATATTTGAGTATAAAAATCTTATCCTCAACTTGTAGTTCTCATTAAAGCATAACGTTAACTAGTTGAAAATATTTGGTGACTCACAACTAGTTTTTAACTAGATTAGAAAGAAGTATCAATGTAATCTCACCTACTTAAAGAACTAAAAACGTCAAGCATGAGACCTAATCAAATATTTTGATGAATTAACATCATAATCATCCCAAGAGAAAGAAATCAAATTAAAAATTCACTAGCAACTTCATCTACCAATCTATCATCGATTTAAGAATCCAAGATGCATAACTTCTCTATGGAGCTAGTTCCATGCCCCTATATCCTAGATAATATGGAGGAATTTAAGGTATTTGAGTATGCTCAATAGATTCTCAAATTCATGAATAGTTATAGGATGCTCAAGATCATAGATAATAGATGAAAAACATGTTGAGCTCATGCATATTGAATATCTAGGAGATGATAATGTCCTACAACTAAAGGAAAACTACATCCCTATAGGGATAGTTTCCTTAGAGCAAGATTTTGATGTATACCCACAAGCTCAAAATAAAAAAAAATCTTAAAATGATTGAAAATAATTTTATCAAGGAAAATCTAAGCACTGACCAACATCCTTAGTATGTGAATATTGGTTTGACTTGTATAGAAAATGAGAAACTAAAGTTGAACATTCTAATAATAGAATATAAAGACATGATTTCATAGACATATGAAGATTTAAAGGTATTTGACCATAATATCATCACACATACCATACCACTAAAGCTAAATCATAATCCCTTTAGATAGAGATAGAGGCCATTAAATCCAATTATATAACCTCTCATTCAAATTGAACTATAGAAGCTACTAGATGTTAAGATTATCTTTTCAATTAGACATTCTACTTGGGTATCCAACTTAGTACTAGTAAAGAATAATAATGGTGAAATAAGACTTTGTTTAGACTTAAATAGTATGATCCAAGAATTATAAAAGTAAAATTATCCATTGCCCTCCTTGAATGAGGAAATTCATATGGTTAGTGGGTCTGAGATGATGTCCTTATTAGATAGATTCTCAGGATACGATTAAATGATAGTGGAAACATAAGATAGAATGAATCTACCTTTACCACTAAATGGGGAACTTTTGCATCCAAAAAATTCCTTTTGACATAATTAATTAAGGATCAACCTTTCATACATCCATGTACTTCAACTTTCATGGACTTATTGGTAAATGAATCATCATTTATATGGATGATTTAATCATATATTATAAAGATAATGTTGATCATTAAGACCATCTACAAATGGTGTTTGATAGGTGTAAAAGATATGGGGTATCATTCAATCCAAATAAGATCTAATTTAGATTCACTAAAGGAAAAATTCTAGGCCATGTCATCACCAAAGATGGGATCTCCATTGATCCAGAATGAATGTAGGACATTTCCAGGCTAAAGCCTCCTAATAATAAGAAAGAGTTAAAGTCTTTCTTTGAAAAGTTAAAAATTTTAAGAAAATTCGTTTATAAAGTTATATAGATTATTAATCCATTAAATTCCATGTTGAAACAATATGCTAAAATATAATGGATAATAAAGTCTCAAAAATGTTTTCAAGACATCAAGACTACCATTGCTCAATCTCCAGTTCTAATCAACACAAACTTCAATAAAGACTTCTATCTTTATTCATTTTTCTCAAAGTACACTATATAAATATTAATCACATAAAAATTATATTATAATGAGAATCTTATTGCCTTCATGAGCATTAATTTGGAAGATGTAAAGTTAAAGTACTTAATGATAGACAAAAAGATATATGTTCTGATCAAAGTTGTCATAAAGTTCAAGCATTGATGGAATATACATTTTTTACACCTTGTACACTCTCAAACCATGGTTGAGAGTCTTCATACTCATTTTGTTAGTAGAATCTAGTCATGTATTAACACACTTTAGTGTTTTAGCTTATTTCCTTGGTCTATTACTATGTTACTTTATTCACTTAACATAATTTTATATTATGACCATCGATTTTTTTTCTTATCAATGGGTCACATCAGTTTGGTATGGATCCAAATTTATATTTTTAGATTTACTCTCCACCATTGACTGACTCACTAGATCAATGGTTATCCTTGTATTCACATAAATCATGGAAGAATGCTCTCATCTATATATTTTACACTCTCTCACCCTCTTGATAAGTGAGAAAGGGTGGAGTTTATGATATAGAGTTCATGTTCATTTGGTTCAATTTATTAAAATATGCTTGGAGGATTCATGTTGGATCTCTCTCTCTCTCTCTCGCACACACACATTAGGTAGTCTATTACCTTTCTCTTTTTCTTTAGCTTGTTTCATTATGGTTAGTATAGATTATACTTGATCTATTCCATATTCACGTGCATATGCTAATATTCCATGAATGTATCAAGTTATTTGCGTTCCATGTCTCCATAATATAAAGTGTTTATTTTAAGTGAGATAGATCTTAAATGTCATAAATAAACCCTTATGTAACCCCTTCTAAGGATTTCTACATGGTATCAAATAAAAATGTCTCATTTGATTTATTTTTTAGAAATTTGGAAAACCATAAAAATAAAATAGAGAAGAAATATTGTATTTTTATGTATTTTAGGCATCCAAACATAGATCTATATGGTTAAATTGTATCTTCGGAAGTTATAATTATATGCTCAAAATTTTATCTCAATCTAACAATTAGATTGAGAAATATTATTATTTTTTGTATCTATTTTCATAACCCGAACTAAAATCTAACCCAAATTCACATTTTGGATGATTTACTATAAAATATATATACTATTTTAAATCCATCCATTAATATTATATGTTTTTCATTTAGGAACAACGTTTTAAAATTTGATATCAATCTTATGGTTCATTTGAGAGAGATCTGATGTTGTTTGTCTGCTTCCAATACTAAAAAAAAGTACTATTGTAAAGTTTTGTCCTTCACATTTCATATTTTGGCCTCATTAATGGATCATTTCACTATTGTAAATTTTTTTGATAACTTTTCAAGGTCCATTTTTCTAATTTGTATAATATTAAAAAAAAATCTTCATATTTCTTTTCAAAGATTTAGCACTCTCACTTTACATATTATGTGTTTTGCTTTTTTGGGAATTTTGAATGCTCTCTTGATTGCTTAAATGATTCATGGTCATTTTTAATGCAAAAATTTTTCAAAATGGATTTCATATTCCATGTTTTTGATGATTAATTGAAAACTTTGGGTAAATTAATGAAAACTTTGCTTTGAGTGAAATTTTCAAAGCCTTGGTTTTTTAAATGAAAAAAATAGTTTGTTTGAAACAAAAAAGAAACCCTAATTTTCATAAACTTAGAAAACAAAATTCACCTTAATTTTCTTTACTTTAGGTGATTTTTTTTAGTATTCTTATAAAATTAAAAACACACACAAAACCCTTATTAATTTAGGATGGATTCCTCTACTCCACCCACATCCCAATCCTTGGATGTCACATAATTGATTGGATTTTTCCAATCTCAAATTAAAGTGTTTATACAAATCCAACAAATCCAAATGTAAACGTCCATGCAAATAATCCAAACTCAAAACTAAAATACCTAAAAATCCACACCTTTTATTCCCATTAATCATTTTCCTCTTCAAAAACCCAAACCCTATATCATTCTTGATGGGTAAAAATATGGGATGTGGAATAAGAATGATAAAAAGGCATTGTAGAGATATTGGGGAGTCATTGATGGTACTTTATGTTTCCTTGATTGTATTTATACCCCATATTATAAAATCATCCAAGCCTTATTTTTGAATTTAGTAAACCTTACCATCTAAAATAATATTTTGAAAATGTCCACCATTCAAGACACCTAGGAGTATTTGAATTAAAAAATTGATGACATTTATACTAAAAGAAAATTAAAAATTTGAACTTAAATGGATTGAATCAAAATTGAATACTTTTACTCCATTAGTAAATATCTTGATCACATGAGTGTATTTAGAGAACAACTTAAAGAATTAGGAGTTGAATGCTATGATGATGAATGTCTTATATATAAAGTCACATATCTCTACCTTTTACATATGATTACATTAGAAAACCAATATATTTTAATGATGAATATATGAATAACCTCACCTTCACTTGTTTGTGTAAAACAATCAAAGGTATGGAGGAGTTACTTATATAAGAAACCAACCAAGAGGACCTCTACACTAAAAACTCAAATCAAAATGCTCATTTATATATATAAAAAAAAATAAAATAAACCACAAATAAAAAATTTGAAAAACACAAACAACCCAAACAAAAAAATAAAGAAAACAAGGACAAAAAAGAACACAACAACCACAATGAGAATACTCACACCAAGTGCTAGTATTGTAACTCTCAATATCATAAATATGACCAATGTAAATGGAGAAACCACCCTCCTTGTTTCATATGCAATAAATATAACCACAAGGAGCCTTATTGTTGGTTCAAGGAAGGTGGAATCCTATTTTAGTTGAACAATCAAGAAAACACAGACCAACAACTTCTCTTTAACATTCAAATTGCTTTATTGACTTTAAAGGAAATAAACACATGGGTCATTGATAGTGGATGCACTCAACACATGACCTATGATAATAATGGTTTTGTAAAAAAATCAAGATGAAGATCAAAATATTTTCATGGAGAATGACTCCACTTTAGATGATATTGATAGTGGAGATGTGGAAATAAACAAAAAACTCAAGATCAAAAATGTGTTACTCATTCCTTACATTATAAAAAACCTCTTAAGTGTCAAGTAACTTGTCAAACAAGAAATAGTGTTACTCTTTTAAAATTAGAGATGTATGATCTATGATTCACAAAATAAACAAATAATAAGTGGTACATTGAAGAATGTCTTATTAATCCTAAATGACATCATCCCATCACATAGTGTTCTCTTATAGCTCATCTAGATCTTTAGGTTCACCTATATTAATACCAACAAAATATAATGGCACTTTAGAAATAAATAATAAAAATTTGGGACATAATCAAAATCAACTCTTGGAAAAACCATTCTTAGACAATAACATAGAGATTTCTTCTTTGAATAAATTTTAAACTTTGGACACAAAGCATAATGATTTCAATGTATTTGACTCTAATCAAGTTTTGGTGGATAAAAATGATAGTTTGAATTTTTTTAAAGAAATATCTAACCTACCTCATAACTTGGACGAAAAATTAAATAAATCATCTTCAAAATTTGGAAATAAAATCAATTTTGGACTTGATCCTAAGATAGTTTTGTTAGAAATGCATCTACCACTTGCTACTTTCACAACATATAGGTGCTCTTATTTTGCATTTATAGATCACATTGATGATCATATTGACCCAAAATATTAAAAAGAAGCAAATAAACACTCTCACTGGAGATAATGCATGAAATTAAACTAGACAAAACTTGAAAAAAACACAACTTGGAAACTTATCCCAAAACCTTGTGAATTTTTTTTTCTTAGTTTTGAATGGGTCTTTAAAAAAACATTAGAAGTGAAGGAATCATAGATAAACACAAATATAGACTTGCTACCTTAGGGTGCTCAAAAATTGAGTGAAAAGATTATGATGAAATATTTTCACCTATGACAAGACTCAATATTATAGCGATTTTGATATCTGTTGTTGCTATTCATAATTATTCTATCCACCAAATGGATGTGAAAAGTGTGTTCCTTCATGGGTATATAGAATAAGAAGTTTACATGAGATAACCACCTAGATTTTTTCAAGATTTAAAACTTTTTTTTCAATTGTAAAAATATTTATATAGACTCAAACAAGCCCCTAAGGCTTAGTATAATAAGATAAACCATTTATTTATAGAACTTGATTTTAAATGATGTGAATGCGACCATGATTTATATGTTTAATTACATAATGATGCATAATTATTTTTTGATTTATATGTGGATGATATTGTTATGATTTGGTATTCTAATGATTTGATTAACAAATTTAAAATTGAAATTCATAAATGTTTTGAAATGAATGACCTTGGACTCATGCATCACTTCTTAAGCCTATAAGTTTGGAAAGAACCCACTAGGATCTTTATGTCCCACACAAAATATTCCTTATACACACTTAGAGACTTTGACATGAAAGATTTCAATCCCATAAAAAATCCCATAGAAATAGAATCCAAGACTTCCATAGAGACTATTCCCCATCCATCGATACTAATCACTATAGGTTACTTTGTGTAAGGCTAAACTATTTGACACATATAAATCCTAATATTGCATTTGCTATTGGATTTATTTCTAGATTCATGCATAATCAAGAAGAAGCACATTTAGTTATAGCTAGACACATCTTGAGATATGTTAAGGGAAATCATACCTTTGGCTTGAGATATGATGTAGATTTTTATATGGATTTTCATTATTTTTATAATAGTAGTTGGGTTGATGGTATTAATCATAAAATATATACTTGTGGATATGCTTTCTTTATTGGTTCTACATTTTTTTCTTATATAAGTTTCAAAAAAATATGTATTGCTTGTTCATCTTCTAAGGCTGAGTACATGGCATTAGTAGAGTCTTCCAAAGAAGTGTGGATCACTAATATTTTGTATCACTTGCACTTAAAGATTCCTCATTTAATAATTCACATAGATAACCAGAGTGCCATAAATATGGACAAAAATCCAAAATTTCATGGTAGATAAAAACATATTAAAATTCACTTTCATAAAATTAGATAATGGGTTGATAAAAATAGAATCACATTGAAATATTATCCAATCTCAGAATAGGTTATAGATATATTCACTAAACCTTTTTGTGAATCCAACTTCATAAGGCTTAGATCCATGTTTAGAGTTAATGCTTCTGAAGATACACACATTTTTCAATTGAGTAAATTAAATCCATCATAAGTCCTTTTGAGGACCATAGTGCTGACATAAAAAGAGTTTTTTAACTCTCTCTTCCAAATGAGTAATGTCCTTAGAAGTAGTGTAGTCATTGCCAAGTAAATGTAAGTCACCTTGGTCTCTTATCATTAGGATTAATACATCCATTGGGTGACTTATTTGGATGTATCATATTTTAATTAAATATGATCATGGAGAATCATATCATATTCTCTCATTTTTTGGTCCTTCATCATTTTTAAACATTTTGAGATGCTAGAGATTTTAGAGTACCAAGATTATGTGGCAAATGTGACCATTCCTTCACTTCTTCATCCATTCTCCCATTTAGGGGGTGATGGAATATACATTTTCACACTTTTTTACAATATCAAAACATGGTTGAGAATATTTATATTCATGTGATTAACACGCTTTTATCATGTATCATCACAATTTAGTATTCTAACTTGTTTCTTTGGTCTGTTATTATGTTACTTTATTCACTTAACATCATTTTATATTGTGACCATTATTCTTATTTTTTATCAATGTCTCACATTAGTTTAGCATGGATCCAAAATTATATTTGTATATTCACTCTCCACCATTGATCAACTCTCTTGATCAATGGTTATCCTTATATTCACTTGGATCATGGAACCATGATCTCATATATATATTGTAAGGAACCATGATCTCATCTATATATTTTACAATCTCTCACTTTTTTGATAAGTGGGAAAGGGTGGATGCTATTATATATAGTTCATGTTAATTTGATTCATTTGTTTAAAATATGCTTGGAGGATTCATGGTAGATCTTGCTCTATCTCTCTCTCTATCTTTCTCTCTCTCTCATTGGGTAGTCTCTTACCTTTCTCTTATGATTTAGATTTTTTCATTGTGGTTAATTTTTACCTTTCAAGCCACCATGACCTTGAAATCCACTAACATAATGGGTATGCATACAAGGTGTGTACATAAATAGAAATACCACCCCAAACTTAGCTCAATACTTCATAGAGTATGGTTCCTTAAGTTTTATAAGGAGTTCATGAGGAGTTTAGATTAAAAGGAATAAAGATTACATGATTTTTTAAGGTTATATATTTTGAAAGGATCCATGCATATGGGTGCATGCTAAAAGATAAGGGTATGAGGTAATGTTCATATACAAATGGAGTTGGAATTATTATTTAAATACTCAAGTAAATAGACCCAAAACCTAAATCATCCCCAATTCTAATTTTATCACAATGCCCATTTATACCAAATTCCCATATGATCCTAGTGCCCATTCATGCCATTGCCCATTCAATCCAGTGCTTAGTGGTGAAATCCACCTAGATGGGTGATTAAATAGTAACTATCAAGTGTTAGAACCTAGACAAAAGGAAAAATCTGATCTAAATCATAAAATCATAAGTGATAAGTTATATCTAACATAATGATTAAACCTATGGATAATAATACAATATAGCATGATTGAGGAATGAACCCCAATGTATATTTCAACCACCGTCTAATACAAACATTCAATTATGCTAGTTTCATGAGTGTGGGGACCTATAGAAAATGGTAGGACATGATGCCTAATAGATCCTATGGAATCCCTATAGCTACCTTCATATCTAAATCAAAATTATAATTCAATAAACATGGGTTTTAACTTCTATATAGTCCTCTTATCTATATTTATCTAATGTAATTAATAACCCATGGGATTCTTATATCTATAAAATCCAAGTATTTCATTGTATATGTGAACATTTTTAGGAACAAAAATACTCCTAAGATTTTTCCTCCATGACCCCTTTACTGCATGAACCTAGTGACTAATGAAAATACTAAATTTACCTCTCTCCATGATTCTTGCATTCTATGTGTATTTTAATGGTTGTTGATCTTGGTTTGTGGATGTATTTTCCCTCACATTGTTGTCCATCCATTTTCACCCACGTATAACTTAGATATCTCATTTTATTCATATTTTGTGTGCACCCAGGTATATGCATGCCCTATTTGTGGAACATTTATCATCCCCATAATGTTGTATTGTGTTCTCACACCTCCATGAAAAATACTTATGCAAGTAGCATCCATTTTTGGGAATCTGTAATAGTTTCTCCTTTTTTATTTTTGACTCATGTTCTTTAAAGTTGTAGGGGTGCTCACTCTTTTCTTAGTACATCACCACTTTTCCTTTCATAAAACCCCCACCCTATTTCCCCCTTTTTCCTTCATTGATTTTAGGTTTATCAATAATAATATATTTCCTTTCTGATCTTTGTATGCTTGTGTGTTGTTCTTAATATAGACACACTTAGAATAAAAGGAAACTAGCCTTATCTAGAGGTTTGTCCTAGAAGCACAAGAGACCCACACCTTAGGGGATGATCCAATTATTGCATTAAAGACTAGAACTATTCATGTGCATGGGATGTCTAGAACATGCCCAATTATTGAATTCACCTAATGCCTATTCACACCTAGTGCCCAAATATATGTAGTGTCTATTTGAGCCTAGTTACCATTTTATCCTAATGTTTGTTCAAACCCAGTGCTTATTTTCACCTAGTGCCTATTCAAACCTAGTGTTCATTTACACCCAATGCCCATTTGTGCTTAATGATAAATGGTGAAAGTTAGTAATTTCATGCCCCATGCCAAGAACTCACACCAGAATATAAACACTTCTACACCATATAGTATCCAAGGGTGTAAGATTTAGATGATAATAATAGGTATAGATTATACTGATATATTCTATATTCACATGCATATCCTAATCTTCCATGAATGTATCAAGTTCTTTGCCTTTCATACCTCTATAATATAGAGTGTTTGGTGTAAGTGACATAGATACTAAATGTTATATATAAACCCTTAAGTAACCCCTTCCAAGTATTTTTACAATCATCATACTCTGAGAAAAATTACATATGCCATCATTTTATACCTATTTATCAAGCTCATACTCAATCAAAATGAATTGGTTGAAATAAAAGGTAAGTAGATGGCAAAGTTACATGAGTTTGATCTTGAAATTAGACAAGGTAATATGGTGAGAGTCAAAGGAATCATCCATCTCATGACTGAGACTAATCCATGAGTTTGTATTAAACAACTCACTGAGACTCAAGTAGATGGTGGTGAATGGTATATTCAAATCATCCATTATTTACTTATAGGGACATGTACCCTTAAGCTAAATAGAGAGTAGAGATGAGATATTAGGCTCAAATCAACTCATTATATGATAAATAAAGGAGTATTATACCAAAATAAATATAAAGGCATCTACTTGATGTGTGTCTTCAAATAAGAAGTTGTGGACATCCTAGATAATTTACATTAGAATATGAGTAGTGGACATCCCTCAAGTATGCAATGACTCATAAAATATTGAGGATCAAATATTATTGGCCTATAATATTTAAAGATGCACAAAACCATGTCAAAATATCCCATGAATTCTATGCATTTGAGAAAAGAGAAGTGAATGATTCCATGCCACTACAACTAATCATTGAAGGATGAACTTTTTCTCAATGGAGTCTTGAATTCATTGGGGTGATAAACTCAAAATATTATATGGGGAATAAATTTATCCTAATAACTATGAATTATTTCTATATATGGGCAAAATCTTTAACAATGAAGAATTCTAGAGCATTAGATGTCATCAAATTTATTGAAGAGAACATGATGACTAGGTTTATCACTCCAATCTCTTTAGTTTATGATAATGGTCCAGCTTTCCAATATATTGAATTTAAATAATGGGATTATAAAAACTAAATCACTATCAAGTTATCTTTAAACTACTATCCATAAGGGAACATAGTAGCTAGATCCACCAACAAGAACTTGATGGATGCCATAAAAAATACAACACAAGACAAACCAAGAGAATGGCCTATGTTATTGAAATAAGTGGTATGGGTACATAGGACCAAGAATAAACAATCCCTCAAAGCTTAACCATTTATTCTAGTGTATGGGTAGAAACCAATCTTCTTGATTAATCTTAAAATATAAACATACTAGCTTATGTAAGAGCATATGTGGGAATATGAAATAATCTAGTCTTGACATAGTCCATATGGAATACACAAGAAATGAAGCACTTTATAGCTTCAATAAACACTAGGATATTATCAAGAGGTGGTTTGACAAGCAATCTAGAATCAAAGCCTTTATGATTTCAAACCTAGTGATCTTATGGGATAAGTCACACAAGAGGAAAGGAAAACATGATAAGTTAACTCCTTTATGGATTAGAACATATCAAATATTTTAGTTACTAGGTAACAATGCCTTTAATTTTATGAACCTGTAAGGAAATGACCTCAATTTTCCAATAAAATAATAAATTTTGAAACATTATTTCATGGTTGCTCCAACTAGAGATATTTCTGAGTGATTGTAAGTGGAGACCTATATGTAGGAGTAGAGTATATTTAATACTTTCTAGATTATATTTATTGATTTTTAAATTACATTTCCTTCTTTCTAGGTTAATCTTTCCTAATTTCTAGTTTAATCTGTCTTACTTTACTAGATTAGTATTTATTAATTTTTGCATTTGTTTTGTTTATCCTAATTACTATGTTTTTTAGATTAGTTTTCTATAATTTCAAAACAAACAAACAAACAAACCAAGAATAATGGGGTAATATAAAGGAATCATAATTGGTATTCACAAGGATTTGTTCTAGTAGTTCTTGACATTTTGGTATTGAGGTATGTTATCTAACTAAACAAGGTTATACTTAGAATAAATTAGTTTTATATACTTTTGGGATTTACTCTGATATACTCATGTAAATTTTAGAAAGACTTTCCATGTCCAAATATCGACTGCACTATTACATGTTAAATCTTTGATGAGAGATAATAAACATAGAAATGGATGCATAATGATAGGGGACACATTGATTAAAATGATATTTTTTTATTATATATACAACTAACCAATGATTGTTCCCAACCCTTATTCTATCTATGTTTTAAAAAACCATCATGAAAACTTATAGAAGATATTTGATTCAAGTCATCTCTATTAGGGATATGGATGCTTAGATGGTAGTAAAGCAAGGCCTTGAGTGGAGTTAGAGGTATATTTGTCAAGTATATGGATTATTGGATGGTATTAGAGAAATTTATAGCCTTTTTTTACTATTTGGTTATAAAATATAAATCCAAAACAAAAGCTACAGTGTTTATCCATGATTTTGTCAAAACACTCATAACCAGGGAAAGAATGAATTTCACAAAATCACACACTCAGATCCAAGGAATGTAAAGGGTTAATATGATTCATGGTGAATTATGAGTCTTTTTATAAGGACCTATTTATTTATTATTTTATTTTTAGAGCCAAAAAATATTATGATGCATTACTAAGATTTTAGATTCTCAAATACTCGAGTATTTTCCCATAGAGTCACCATTTATTTTACCCTAATACACACAGCCCATTTTAAAATTTAAATAAGGACCCACTATTGTTCTGTTACCTTTATTCAATTTCCTATAAGCCTTAGAGATTTATGACATTGGTTTTAATATCTAAAATTTTAAGGTTATGCTCAAGATCTAAATTTACAAAATTATCAATTATGAAAATCAAATCTTGAATATTGGTTTTGATTTATTTTAACCATGGGTTTTCATAATTATTATTTAAAATTGGATTTATGATTTATGGGATAATGGAACTAATTTTTATTTATCTAGTGTTTATATGATTTTAACATGTTTTTAGGATTATTGACAAGGACTTAAAAATTGTTCATAGTTAAGACCTACCCTTACTATTCAAAAATTTGGGATAAGTGAAAATATCATGTTACCTATGTATTTTAAAAATTTACATAAAATTATAAGTTTTTAAAAGTTTTCAATCTTTGAGACCTTGAAAAATAACATTACCATGTTACTTAGAACCAATCATGGTTTGATAAAATTTCTTTGATTTTTCAACAACATGGTCTCTTCTAGACATCCATGTGGTAGAACCACCTTTAGATGGGATGAATTTCACTTAAAATTAAATTCTAAGTATTAAAAATGTTTGAGAAAATAAAACATGCCATGCAGTGTAATCATGTTACTTGGAACCAAAAATTCCAAAGCAAAGTTAATCATCTAATGGTTTTGAGGTTCCACAGTTTCAATAGCTTGACAAGTGGTAAAATTACATTAAATTAGAACCTAGAAGGATTAAATAGAGTCTAATGGTCCAAAGGACCCATAATATAATGGACCCAAGGTTTTTATCTTTGATAATTTTATTGTTTGAAAAATCACATTGGCCCAAAACCATGAAAGTTCAAAATCAAATTAATAGTCTAATGGGCTTGAGGTTTCAAGGCTTTAAGGTCCTATAATTCAAATATCATGTCACAAGGAAATAATTTATTAGGTGGATCCTTCTCAAATATTTACATAATTTAAAAGTTCTAAATAGTTTAGACCTTGAGCCTCTGAGTTCCTGTAGTCCTGATATTATTCCATGTGGCCCAATCACCTTAGCTTGTAGCCATGGAGCATATAAACCAAGATCACAAATTTAAAGAAATGGGTTAGTGATAAGTAGAAAAGCATCATGATCCAAGATATGTGTGTCAAAAATATGAATAAATGAGTTTAAAAACAAATTATATGTTTGTAAACTATAAATTGATACTTATTTTAAATAAAGTGATTAGACATACAAAGTTTCCAAAAAGTTTCTTTATACCAAACACAACCTACCAAAGCTAACTAGCACATTCAAATTTAAAATGAGAACAAAATCAAAATATATTATTCACATTTAATTCATATTAATTTATCATTCAATGCATATACTTTGGTCAATATATACAAAATATAAGTAAAGAAATGACACTTTTCCAATAATTTATGAGTGAACATTGCAATTTTGAGCTCTCCAATAACCAAAAGCCTTAGTTTTCCTAGTGAATTTGTGAAGAGAGTTTAGACAATTTTATAGAATAATTACATAGTTCAAATCATTGAAAATAATTCTCCAAAGGCACCATGATTCTAATATCTTTTTGTCTACTCCATTATTGGGTACATTGAGTATACTGACATAGTATTTGAAAAGAGTGCCTTATATTTTATGTTCCCATAGTATTTGTCCCTCTAGAATGAAGTGGAGTATATAACATCATAATCTTCACATGATTTATTATCTCAAGAAGATAAGTAATAAATGGATGAACTGATTCTAATTAATCCATGAGACTTCATCATTCAGTAGAGAAACTAGAGGTAATACCTTGTGTTGATTCACTTTGATAATTATTTTTCAATGGTACTTGCTATAGAGACTATTCACACATTAAGAAATGAAATAATATAGTTACATACATTTTTAGATGAGAATTTTAAAGGTACCTTAGGCTCTTAGTGTTCAATTTTTCTTATAACCAAGTCTCATCTAATGTATGACTTGAACACACCACTATATAAGGGAAACTAAAATAATGGCTAGTGAACGTCTAGAGATTTAATCTCAAGGGGGCCATTTATTTCAACACTATCAATAAATTCATGCTTGGTATTAAAATATCCATCACCCTACTAAACAAACTATATGTATTTTCTATCATAGCCTATGTACATGTGTAATGAGTCTCATTAATGGACATTCTCTTCACATTTGATATAATTTTAGCCCTATGAGAGTTAATCAATGCCAGACAAAAGACCCAAATATATATTAATGAATAATGGAATGCAAATTTAAATTTTTATATAGTTTCATACCTATTAGGTGCATTCCTTGGGACAATCCATAGAACCCATGATGAGTTATGGTATCCATAAACATAATATGTTGATAACAAAATTTGTGAAGATTATTATTTTATATATGTCTACATATATAAGAATGAGATCATAAATATTTGTGAGGAAATATATTCTCAAGTGCATCAATTCATTCATGTCACTTAGGTTCCTAGAATATATGATAACCTAAGAAGAATCATAGGTGAAAGGGGAGATTAATGGTACTCCCTAGATTGTACCATATTCCAAATTTTAGGAACAAGGGCACCTCTATTTTTAACACACCACATTATTGATAGGCTTCTAGAGTATGATGTGAACCATTAGTTATACATTAATATTAATTAATATATTGGCCTCAAACATTAGGCCTATTAATATAAGACCCTTATGAGCATTAGGTAGCTCTAATTTATAGTGAAGGTACATTTCAACCAAGCTAGGAAAACCAGATCCCATTATAATTTAAAGGTCTCCTAATTTAAGGAATGGGCACTTAAAAGAAACATAAATAAATATCTTCAATATATTAAGGAGAATAATAGGGTGGCCATTATATATGGCCACCAATAATATGAGTATGATTCTATATTCATGAATGAATTAGATGATTCATAAGTGTGGACATGTATGAATAATAATCAAATGTCCATTATAGTTACATAGGACATTCAATATGATATGAAATTCACCAAATAATAGGGAAATTAAATGGTAAAATAGGTTGAACAATCCTAAAGTCATCAATGGTATTCAACACAATAACAAGACCTAGTAAGATAAGGCCAATCTCCCTCTCTATAGGATAAAAACTAACTTAAAAAAGGGAGAGTCTAATAGTCAAAGGGAGGATAACCTCCAAATTAGAATTTAAATTATTAGAGGTATCCCTAGTCCTCATATAGACTTCACACATCTAGTTTATACCACCATTTTGGGCATGACTACTATAGTGGAGAGGACTACACCTATTCAAGATAGATATAAGAGAAACATCTATGTGGTACCTCTACCTTTAGTTACAACACCTACATAGGTGAGTCTCATAGAGTTTTTTAAAGTTTATTTATCATCTCTCCCATCCACTCCTCCATGCCCTCAACCAAGTCCATCTCCATCTATTATTATTTCTACCATTGTTATTCCACTTTCCATTCCTTGACCATCACATTAGTAGTAGTCTTTACTACTATAGATCCATAATTTATTTCATCATCCCCTTAACATACCATTCTAATAATATTCACTTACTAAAATAAGTCCAAAGTTATTCTAGCCTTGTCTAAATCTTAATAACTAGAGGAAAGACTACCATTAGGTCTTACTACTTTAGAGAAATCCTTTAGTGAAGAGGAAGTAGAGAAAAAATAACATGGATATGTAATATCCTTAGTAGAAAATGCAATTGATGAAGAGGAATTAAATACATAAATAATGATGGGACCTAAACAAATATCAAGTGAGGAGAAAACCATAGATGAAGTAGATGATGGATCAAAATTAGAAAAGGCCAAAGCATTGAGCCTAGGAAGTTTGCAAGAAGAAGAAACTCAAGATGAAACATTAATCTAGTAGATCCTCATTGAGGAATAATAAAAAATAATTAATTATGTAGTTTCATCCCTTAATTATTTTATTACTATTGTAGATACTTTGGCTACATATTTTCTTCTAGATATTTTAAAGCCTCCACTTTCTAGTTTATGTGATTCTTCTATTCTTTCAACATCCACACAAATAATGAATCTAAAGAAAATAGTCTATTTTAAAAATTTAGTTTCAATTTCCATTTTTTATCCTAATGGGACACTATTTCCCCATACATCTTCATCTCAATTAGATATACAAATGCCATAGTCCACACCTATACAATCAACCATAATCATAGCCATAAAAACTCTAGGCTTGACTAAGTACATATCTAAAGTCACTCCTCAAAGGAAAGCCTCAACATAGTAAATAATTATTTAACCACCCCTATAATTCTAAGTTTAAATAAGTTCCTTGTTATCTCCTCCAACAATAACTCCTCCTCCAATAATCACTCCACCCTCTACCTCTGAAGACCCAAGTATACCAAAATAAGAAATGGAACTTATCATTCCCTAATGGATTAAATAGATGCAAGGCCAAAGAGATGAGATAAAAAAGTTGGTTATTACAAAATTACCTACATGATCTACTCATTCTAATAGATAGAGTGACACCATTAAAATGGTGAATAATAGGAATGATATGAACATAAATACTATGGAGGGGATCAAGTTTGAATAAAGGGAAGATTTATTTCCCTTGGCCAAAAAGGCCAAAAAGAATTCAACTAACCCAATAGAGTATTAAAAGAATTCTATGTTATTATAGATTCAAATGAAAAATCAATGAAATAGATATACAAGAGAAAGGAGGAACCATAGCATAAATTACTAGATAGATAGATTAATCATTCCCCTTTAAGATATTTTAGACAATGTACAGAGTGTAGCCACTAGGCTATATAATATTTTTAATAATATTTGAGTTTATAAAGTAGAAATCTAATCAGATAAAAAAAGGTGCTTAAAATTTGGCACTAACTTAAGGACTATTATAAAAGTCTTAATTGTTTATTAAATGTTCAATAAGTAGTGTATTCAATCATATAAACTTGATGTCTAACCAAGATGTTGCATAGGCCCTCAGTTATGTAATTAAAAAGAGGGATCTTGCCTTCACTTGGAATGCACAAATGAAGTATTTTATGGGAGATTTTGGAATCCATGAGAATTAGGCCTTATAAATTTTGAAATACATGAGGGTAATTTATGTGACTACCTTTATTGGATATTTGGTCAATAGGCTCAATTTTGAGACACTCCTTAAAGTAGCTACAAATAGCTTTAAGCAGGAAGTTGAAGGAACTATATATAAAACTAATGATGAGATCATGTAGCTGATGAATTTTTCTAAAGATAGAGTGAAAAAGGTTGAAGCCCTTAGAGATGAGTTTAGGAAATTGGTGGAATAAAATGTGAGGTTGATGGCTGAATCCATCAAAATATTCAAGCTTACCTTGCTCAAATTTGATATTATTAATAAAAAGTTTGGTATGACACATGTATTATTTGAAAAACTTAGAATTATATAGGAATATTCAAGGTTAGCACCTATCATGATAGAAACTATAAGTGCTACGACATAATCCCAAGATCCCTATTTTTTTAGATATATATCCATGCATAATCCAATATATCTAGTTTTGATTCCCTAAGGGCGTACAAAATCTATTTCTATTTCTATAGTTTTCACTCAATCATCCTCTACTAGTGGTGCCACATCAACACCACTCTATATATAAATATGTATTTTTATATTTAATTTAATTTATAAATATTGGTTCTTAATGTATTTTGCATATATATATATATATATATATATATATAATATTTTAGATGAAGAATTCTATTACGGGTAAATTTTTTTATACATGCATACTCTGTATGATTTTAACATGGTCCTATTTATGATGATGTAATTTAGACTTTACTTGGAGGATGAATCAACCCCATCTCAAGACTATATATATTTTTATCCTCCCTATCCCAAAGGGAGGAGAATTTTGGATGTTAATACGAATAAGAAATTCTACTGATTATTATGTAATTAGTCTTGATGTGAAAATATGATTCTTCTCCAAACATATGAATCTTCTAATAATTTTTATCATTCTAGTATCTTAGTATTTTTTTTGTGTATATTTTTTCCCTTTCAATACACTTATTCAAAAAAATTATTGTTATGTTGAATGTCTTTGGCATATTAATCATAATCTACCCTTGTATATGTGCAAACACAATCTTACAAACACAATGACCTTTGATTATATATTATTAAGTTTATTATATTCCTATTTCCTTGGACTCTTAACTGTGTTTGATTATTGGTGTTTTCATAGTATATTTTAGCATACATTAGTTCCTATTTTTTTGTCCAACACTTAACTAAAGAGATAGTTTAAAAATGTTTCATCTTCTTAGGTCCATAGGCCTTCTTTTCCAACCTATATTCCCCTCTCTTTTTTGAGTTTATTTTGGTCAGACCCACCTTAGGTCCGATCCATAATCTATCCACTCATGTTAATTATATATATATATATATATATATATATATATATATATATATATATATATATATATCTATAAAATTAACATGAGTGGATAGATTATGGATCGGACCTAAGGTGGGTCTGACCAAAATAAACTCAAAAAAGAGAGGGGAATATAGGTTAGAAAAGAAGGCCTATGGACCTAAGAAGATGAAACATTTTTAAGCTATCTATTTAATTAAGTGTTGGACGAAAAAATAGGAACTAATGTATGCTCCACTCATGTTAATTATATATATATATATATATATATATATATATATATATATATACATATATATATACATATATATATATATATATACACATATATATATATATATATATATATATACATATATATATATATATATATATACATATATATATATATATATATATACATATATATATATATATACATATATATATATATATCCATAGCCAAACCATCCATGGTAAACAACTACTCTGTTCATTGTTATTCCACCAATAATTTGTTTACAAAACCTAATAACATGCAACTCATGACTTGGAGTGAATTTATTTCACTTATTTTAAAACCTTAGAGGATAAATAATAAGGTTCTTTAGTGTGCATAAAACCCACATCAATAATTTTTTTAATATTTTATCATGATTTTCATTTTGAAGAGGTGCTTGTTTAATATTTGAACATGATGTTTGCTTTAAAGATATGTTTGTTTAATTTAAAAGTTATTATGTGTGTAGACTATCTTAGAGTAAGAGGAGCATGGTTACAATATTATTCAATAATTTAGATACAAGGACAAATTTTATTGTATTTAACCACAATATCTTGAATTTTATGAAGGTGGGAATAAATTATGGTCAAAACCATAGTTCAACTCACACCATGCTAAAATTCACGTGTTACCTCCAATTATAGATCATCAAGAAGTAAGGTATATAATAAATACAATAAAATGGAGGTATATGGATTTTAATTTGGATAAAAAATTATATGAGATGCATAAACACATGAAATTTTATTTAATAAAAAATAACATGTTTATGACTCTGATGATTTGAGTCCTGAAGGGTTGGTAGATACCAAATAAGAACACAAGATTTATAACTTTGAAGAAAATAAATAGAGAATAAGGTGGGGGATTATAAGGTGAATATAATTTTTAAAATTAAGTGATAAATTATATTTTTTCCATTATATTATTTTTTTCACCAATGCATTTACATCTTGCACTTACACATGAGTTAAAAAACTTGATAGGAAAAAGAAAATTGCTTGGTTGCAAACAATAACGTAAAGGGGATAATATGAGATTTGAAGGTGAGTATATTTGTTTGTACTAAATTTTAAATCACTCTTGACATTGAATCAATTTAAAATAACTCTTTCCATTGAATCAATTTACTATGGTTTTTATTATTTATTTATCAAATTAATTGTATTCAACCTTTATAATACCAGGATAAGGATAGTAGCACAAAAGAAGGAATAAAAGAGGAGAATTATTGTTTGATGTTTCATGATAATGATTTGTGTTTTAGGTGTCAATATGTTAATTTTAATGCAATGGTTAAGGATTTTATATGTTTCATATATGATTTAGGATGTTAATGTTCATATCTGAACATTTGGTATATACTGTAATATTATCAACATTTGTCAACTTTTATTACAAATTATTTTCAATAGTTTAATATTGTTGTGTAATGTTAGGATGCTCAATGATATCAAAATTGTTTCATAAACTCATTGTATCAACTATGTAATTTTGTTACAAATCAATTATGAACTTTTGTTACATATCCAACTATTTTATGTTATTATTATCTTGGTAGCTTTATGTATTGTATTAATATGTCTTTACTTATGAATGGTTGAATTCAATGGTTGTGTTTCTATAATGAACCCTTGGATTTTTTTATTATAAATATAAATATAAATTGTGGGAAAGGGAGTTGATGTGATAATTCCACCCTATTTTGCGTAATTGTAATACAAATTACCATTTAGAATAAAGTTTTTATTCTCTTATGATTTTTTGTGTTGTGAGTTTTTATGTAATAGTTTTTCAACAAAATTATGTTCATGATTTAGATTATATGGAAAACACAATAAATTACAAGACTAGTAGTAAAATTTTGAAACAAGTAGTCATAAATAAAATTAAAGATGGAGATAAAATTTTCTATGTTGTGATAAAATTTTAATTAAATAATTTAAATTAGTGATAGTCCTATGTAGTGGAGATAAGGTGCTCACTAACAACTAGTATAAATTTTGGTATAATTATAAATTAATTTACAATATTTTTATGTGGATATTATGTTTTATGAAGGCTTAGTATATATCTTAATCAAAAAATACCTCAACAAATTTTGTCGAAATGCCCACTTGTAATTTGGAATCAAAGACATGACCATTTTTTAAATGTCACCCTAGCTAATATAAATTCATCTTTGGAGTTGTAGAGGTTTTGATTTCCAAAATCATTTTTAGGTAGTGAAGTTACATCTATAAAATAAAATTGCTTTCCATATATTAACCTGGCTTTACACAAGTCTTTAAAGGGTCAAGTTAAAGGTTGGACAATAGTGTAATTTCTACACATGGTGATATAATTTTTTTTAGGTAATGTTTATGTTGGATTTATTCATTTCATGTACAAATAAATTTTAAAGTGTATAAAGTTTGTGAGACTGAAGATTACACATCAAAGAATATGCAATGATAATAAATCCTCAAGTTAATTTTGCTTCAATTCATCTTTGGTTGATCTAGAATCTATATAAAAATGTGTGTTTTAAGGTTTTTTTTGTATATTTAAAAATGTGCTCCAAATTATTTGATTTTTCATGATATTTTATTACCATGGAACATATGTTTAAAATAATATTTAATGAACCATATATTTTTAATTCTATAAATTAGCATTGAATTGTTAAAAAAATTAGTGCCATTGAAATAAATTATTTATATTTAAATATATATTAGATGCTAGCAGTTTATTGTAGATTGATTTGATATTGTATTCTATAGATAGATTTTAACTTGATTCTTATTCACCCAACATCCATTTAGGTTATGTTCATTTCTAAATTATGTTTTAGTCATCAAAATATTTCTTTCTTTGTGAATTTAAAATTTAATTTATTTACTTCACCAAATATAACCTATCAATAATTTCTCCCCCACAATTAAATTTTTAACGAAGTGAAAGGCCTCAAGTTTTTTTGATAAAACTCTAAATAAATATCCCAATATTATTCCCTTATTTCAAAATGGCATAAGGATTAGTCCATAATAACAAGGCATTTAGGTTATGTTACACAAAATTGAGCTATGAATGGGGAAGGCATGAAGCTAAATGGGATTTTCTACCCATGGCCATAAAACTTGATGTCCCTCATATTACACAAATTAAAATTTTATATGTGCATTTTTTGTACACATTTATATGTAGGATGAACTTGATTTTTATATAATAAACATAGTAGGTGATCCATATGATGTCTATAAAGGTATAATAGATATTTAGATTCAAGATCAAACCTAATAGAAATAATAGGTAGTCTTTTTACATAATGTTATGGTCATGATAATAATGAATTTTAAAACCCATAAAATCTTACTTTAGTATTCCAACTCAAAATTAAATTCACTACTAAACCGATTTGATAGTATTGATAATAAAAAGTAACACTCATGCCCTTAATCCATCCATTATAAAGTTAGAATATGGGTTTCATGACACCTCATCCCCTCATCCTGATTCTAATACTTTTAGTGAATTTGGTTAAGTAGATACATGTGAAGCCTATATCAAGATTGAATATGCCATTAAAACTATAAAGGATGAAACAATTTTTGATACAGTAATTAATATCCACAGTTACCATAGTTTAAATATAAAACTATGTTAAAATGAATCTCAAAATAAGGATTTAAAAATTTATATTAATAATGCCATTCTTAACATTATTCCTTAGAATGAAAGTATGGAATATTTAAACTAATAATGGTGTCAATTAGCATGCATACCATCTCCATATCCATCAAAAATAAATTATTTTGGGCTTCACCCTCATTTATATTCATTATTGAATCAACTCATTTAACCAATTAGCTACCATTTAGCTCACTGGTATATATATTATACATTATTGTTCATAATTATTATTGTTATTAATACCCAATCAAAGATAACAATGGGAGGATGGATAATCATAATTAATGGGGTATATGATTAATAATTTATTATACTTTTTATGTAATTCATATGGTATATGGTAGTGGTGAATTAGTGATAACAATGTTCTATGCAAGAATTTTTATTTTAAGAGCAAATCAAAAGTCACATAATATTGTTTAACAGTAAATGTGTTAAATATCAGGTCATATTTTAATTCACCTTATCACCAATTCCCTCTTTTTATACATATAAATTAAAATGGATCCATGCCCTTGTATTTTTGATTTAGTTCCATTTTAATATGTGAGATAAGTAAATTTTATGTAAAATAAAAATTTTGATGTTTCACCCAATTTTATCTTTCCTAAAATACTTTAATAAAGTTTATCATATATAGAGTATCTTACAAAGTAAACACTATGTTAGAGACCTTGATCCTCAACTTTAGTAACTCAGGGTGAAGGGGTACCAATAGTGAGATACCAATTTGTTGACATAGCTTAA